>CAXITT010000562.1:177042-195833 GCA_964033795.1 Lymnaea stagnalis
CTTCTTTTCTTCCCTTCTGCCTTCTCTTCTTCCCTTCTGCCTTCTTTTCTTCCCTTCTGCCTTCTTTTCTTCCCTTCTGCCTTCTCTTCTTCCCTTCTGCCTTCTTTTCTTCCCTTCTGCCTTCTTTTCTCACTGTCACTTTCGTTTCTTCTCTCCATCGCTCGACCTCTAGGACAATTTATTCAAGCGTATGACAAGCTCATAAGGTTCCCTTAAAACATCCCTGCCTTCCGATTCTACATTGTCATCTTTCCGTGTGACACAAGAATGTATGACACACACACACACACACACACACATACACACACAAACACACACGCACACACACACGAGCACCGTGAAATAAGAAAATACGACACTTAAACACTTGAACACCGTTACATATGTGGATATGACACACACGAGTACCACGACACACACGAGCACCACGACACACACGAGCACCACGACACACACGAGCACCACGACACACACGAGCACCACGACACATACGAGCACCACGACACACACGAGCACCACGACACAGATGGATATAAAACACAACGGCAGTGTGTCATTATGGTATACTACGTATATGACAAACAGGGTCACCGTTTCAGATGTATAGGACACACAAGGTCACAGTCTCAGACGTATACGGACACACAAGGTCACTGTGTCCAGTTTCACAATATTAATTCCGCCGTTATTAAAATGATGCTTCAAAGAACGTGTGACGCACGATTTCCCGCCATCAGTTTCCATTGGTGACATTAATGTGACCTTTGGGCTGTCATCGCTCTTGCGTTATAATGAAATGAACTGGTCGAATGCAGACAGATAAATGAATACGATTAACATTGACCATCTCTATCCTGTAATAATATAGAGCGCCATGAGGGATTTTCAAGTTTCGGAAGCATGATAGAGCACATACCACAGTCACACCACCCAACCTTATGATAGAGCACATACCACAGTCACCACCCAACCTTATGATAGAGCACATACCACAGTCACCACCCAACCTTATGATAGAGCACATACCACAGTCACACCACCCAACCTTATGATAGAGCACATACCACAGTCACACCACCCAACCTTATGATAGAGCACATACCACAGTCACACCACCCAACCTTATGTTAGAGCACATACCACAGTCACCACCCAACCTTATGATAGAGCACATACCACAGTCACACCACCCAGTCTAGATATAGAATACATCCCACAGTCACACCGCTCAGCTTGGATATAGAGCACATGCCAGCACAGTGGCACCATCAACACTAATGATGGTGCACATTTCACAATGCATCACCCAGCCTAATAGTAGAGCATATGCCCCAATCACACCACCCAGCATAGTGAAAGAGTAAATGCCAAAGTCACACCACCCAACCTATTGATAGAGCACATCCCACAGTGGCACCACCCAACCTATTGATAGAGCACATCCCACAGTGGCACCACCCAACCTATTGATAGAGCACATCCCATAGTGGCACCACCCAACCTATTGATAGAGCACATCCCACAGCGGCACCACCCAACCTATTCAAAGAGCCGTCCTACAATCACACCACCCAGCCTAATAAAAGTGCACATCCTACAAAGCCAAAGGCACCACCCACCCTTATGACAGTGAACATCCAACCAACGCCGACCTTTAGGGTGTGCGACATGTACCATCGTACAGGGCGCCGTGGACATAGTGGAGCCGGGGGCGCCCAGTAAATATTTAAATTCCTTTAGTTTATTATAGTGAAGTGTGAAGTACAGTAGAAAAACTTAACAGTCTAAGTTAATGTGCATGTTAAATGAATATGGTTAGCTATATGTTAGGCATCATATACGTGCTCCATAGCCTACGTCGTAATCGAATAAAGAGCGGAGCCACACAGGGACAGGGAATGGGGCGCCGAACGGGTGCTTCGCACAGCGTGAAAGTTTACCTAACGCCGGCGTTGATCCAACTGAGTTGCGCCACAAAGCCTTCCTTCGAAGAGCTGAATCTACAATACGTGCACTATAATTTATGATATAATATAAGACACACAAGCGAGATGTTCAAATTTAGCAGTTTGATTGTTCCTCTTGTACAGACCTACAGACCAGTTTACCCCTGGCTTAGTGACCCCTGGCTTAGTGCCAGCGTAGTTTTCAGATTTCAAAAAGGTAGTTTCAAGCTCCCAAGAGTAGTTTGTTAAGTTACCGGGGGGGTGGGGGGGTGGGGGGGGGTCTTAGGGCAGGCTTGCAATCAAAACACACGTTGGGCAAGTCAATCCACTCAACTGCTTATGTCAGTTAACTCAAGTAAATAAACAGGATATGGACCTGCAATTTGTTTCTTAAGGATGAGAAAAGGTCTTTGGCAAACACGTTGGCAGTTAAGTGTTGACAACGCAATTCTCTAAAAGATAATATTCTGGTTGGTTTATTGAGACCGCAAAGGCCAATCAAAATTACTCTTATTGGATTGCTTAAGGTGTTAACACAAAAATATCCGGTAACTTCTTACTGAAAGGAACCCAATTATATTTTTTTTAAAAATTAAAATTAAACGAAACAAACGAAAAACTCCCGAAACTGTAGTTTCTTTAGGCTTGTCGCAGTGCCGTAGTCTTAGGCTTAACAACGCAGTTCTCTTTAGGCTTGTCGCAGTGCCGTAGTCTTAGGTTTAACTGCATAGTTTTCTTAGGCTCGTTTTAGTGCCGTAGTCTTAGGCTTAACAACGTAGTTTTCTTAAGCTCGTCGCAGTGCCGTAGCGTAGTCTAAGGCTTAACAACGCAGTTCTCTTTAGGCTCGCCTTAGTCTTAGTATAATTGTTACATCGTAATATTTTATTAATCCTTGAAAAAATATAATGTAAGACAAATATCCGAGTATTGTTCCACACCTGTGACCAGTGAGCTCGGTGACCTCATTTGTTACCTAGGAATCAACAGCCACATTTCTATGCTCAACATATTTCATCAGAAGCCATAAGGGAGACAAATTGAAGCAAACGCAATATACGTTTTGTGCGGGCTATGTTATAGTTTGTTGCAATATGCGTTTTGTGCGGGCTATGGTATAGTTTGTTGCAATATGCGTTTTGTGCGGGCTATGGTATAGTTTGTTGCAATATGCGTTTTGTGCGGGATATGGTATGACTCGAACATATAAACGCTAAGCATATGCAAGTTTTGACGTGGATCTCAGTCCTTGTTCCTAATTGACATCATCTCTTGAACTTTGGTACAGTCATTGAGATTGTTTTTTATGGTGCTAATTTGAGAACCACTGACCTCAATAATTGACGAGCCCACTATCCGTGTGGATAAACTGACAGCCCCACTAACCAATTAACAGACAGCTTTACGGCACAGCACAACATAAATGTCAACCGTGATGCCACACAACTAACTCTGACTGACGTAATACAGCAATTAATGTGTGCTTTACGTCACAAGATGGCCGCGCGCTGTGTAAGTTAGCCAGACGCGTGCAGTCGAATGGCAGAGGGACATTTTATCATATTCTTGTTGATTTAAAAGATTAATCCTGGGCTTCGATTTCCCCACTCCCCCCCCCCCAAAACCAAATCGGAAAGACAAACTTGATGAATAGTTAAAGTAACATCTAGCAACGGCGGAATTTTAAAAAACAAAAAACAAAAAAATACTTTAATAGCAAACTACAGTTTGAAATATGAAGCATTCCTTCAAGCATTCCTCAATCCATCATGCCCCCATCCATCGTGCCCCCATCCACATCCCTTATTGTTGTTGAAGGCTCCCACCTTTTTTTTTCTGCATTCGTTTTTGTAGATGATGTTTTCAAAATTATCTCACTTCCATGATTTTTTGGCAAAAGAGGGATATTGTTAGGTGGAGAATGCTCAAGGTACTAATTTAAAATGATGTCTTGTCAAACGGGAGGGAATCAGCTTACCAGATTTATTTCTTGGACTAGCGATATAATGATTACGAATGATGATTGATTTTTTAATTGTCCGGAAAACTATTCGATTAAAAAGTCACCCCCCCCCCCCCACCAAAAAAAAAAAAAAAAAAAAAAAAAAAAAACCCAACAAAAATAAAAAAAAAAAAAAAAAAAAAAAATTTAAAGACACAAAAAGAAAAAAAAAAAAAAAAAAAAGCCCCCCCCCCCCCCCCAACCAAAAAAGAAAAAAAAAAGAGGAAAAAAAAGCCTACAACGATTATTAAAAGCGTAAGTAGAAATGGTTTTATGATGCTAAAAGACAAACAAAACAATATAATGTCCAACGCACGGCTAAATAACATGTATCTGGCACTTTATGTATTGGTCATAAACCGTAACTTATGTATTGGTTATAAACCGTAACTTATGTATTGGTAATAAACCGTAACTTATGTATTGGTCAGAAACCGTAACTTATGTATTGGTCATAAACCGTAACTCACTGTTAGAATCATCACTGTCAGCAATGTCTCCCTCGTCATCGAATGTTGCCCAGACTCTCGGGGACATCGGGGGGGACTGCAGTACGTCATCTCTCAGACGGTAATCCTCGGCATATTCCGCCAGGCCACCGTCCAGATTGTCGGAAACTTCCAAGTAGCGCATGATGTCATCTTCAAAGTCTGTTGACGTCACACTGGTTTGCCTGGAGATATCCCACGGCCTGAAACAATACAAGAGACAAGATCAATTGCATTATTTCAACAGATTTTTTCCCTCACTTATAATCATCAAAATGTCTTATTTAAAAGTGACGTTTGTCGTCGCATTTGTTTTCTCAACTCGGCACACTTTCCCTGGCATTTGATGTGACCATCGGACTACGCTGTCTATTAAAAACCAACTGTATTTAAATCACGATCTCTTAAGGTGTAAGGAATAATTTTGATATCTCTATCTACTACATAAAGATAAGAGTGGATATGTTTATGTAATTTATAAAATCGTAAAGCGTAGTTGGTAAATAGTAAAAAAAAAAAAAAAATGTTACTTTTAAAAGGCTTCGAGGGACGGTCAAGTTAAGTAATTTTTGGTGTACGCATTTTGAGTCAGACTTAATCCATAACGGTGTGCTTTCAAATATCTGTTAGATAAGACTTAATCCATAACGGTGTGCTTTCAAATATCTGTTAGATAAGACTTAATCCATAACGGTGTGCTTTCAAATATCTGTTAGATAAAGGATTTCGGTTCGCTTTTGTTGGGTGCACGCATTAAGAATTTAATAATAAAGGGTTTCTTCCAGGCCAGCACAACTCAAAATGTAAGGCGGGCCGTAATGAATGGTGGAAAACTTGTGCGGGCCAAAAGAAAATAGGACAGGACTTGTGCGGGCAAAAACAATATAGATCAGGGGGAAAGCTATTAAGAAAATAATAAGAATAACGAGTTTTTCGTTATCTCGCGGGTTGCAAAGTGGGTGCTGGCGGGCCACATGCGGCCCGCGGCCGTATGCTGTGCAGGCCTGGTTTATTCTATGTACACAGAACAGCGTGCCTTCAAAAATATTTGAATTAATTTTTTCAACAAAATATTAGCTGTTGCAATCATATTTTTTTTAAATATACAAAAATAGGTTCTGTGCCATTTTAGGAAACTAAAGTTTATTGTATGGTATAAACGGGGTTAAACATAAGGGTATTACAAAAGTTTACTTTGGCTTATATAGGGCTTTTTAGTCCTTGGAAGTTCGTTTAGAAATTTGTTTACCAACTTTATCAAATAAAAGTTGGTGCGGGAAAGGCATAATTCAGCATTTAGTACTTTTCACTTAATAAGTTTCTGTCTAGTTTTTTACTGACATCAAATAATGACACAGCATTTTCACCGTTTAAAAAGGTGCAAGAACTCACAATATAAACCGAAAGACGCTGGCCACAAGTTCATTGTTTACAAGAGTTATTACAAATCTGGCTTTTTCGTAGAAGATCTTCATTTTATTCTAATTGTTACTTTAGCAAAGTGATTTCGACAGGGCCGAAACATTTCGTCTACTCTGATAACGGGGTTTTAAGTTTTATTTAGAATCCGAACCCAAGCTGAGCCGGGCATATTGGCTTATTGGCTAGTTGAGAATACAAGAAATAAATACTTTACGACCTTTCTTTATGATAGGCCTTTAGATTTGTAGATTTCTAGGCTGTGGGAAACGGCGTTTTCAAATAAACAAAGAAATTTTGATGGAAACAGTTGAAATGTTTCTGCTTGGCATAATAATAAATTCTGATCCCAGTGTTGTCAATGGATGTACAATCGCATTATGATAACAATTTTGAACATAGTAAATAAAATAATTATAACATTAAGATACGTTTACCTTGTTTAATGAGCTTCACGCCAATATTGCATACATGAGACAGACTCCTCAGTTGGTCGCTATTAACTATATCAAAGTCTCTGACATTGGACCGCAATTATCTATAAAGGCATCATTGAGAATTCCAAACGAATTTATGCACTACCATGTCAGCTTTATATTATGGTTCAGCATCAACATCCAGGTCCAGTGGCGATTTCGGCATGTTAATTTATTGATTCACTCCTTACGGAGCAGAAGTCTATCAAGGCAGGGGATGTAATACAATAAAAACTTACCAACCACGAAATCCGCGGTTAGTTCCCTTTAACCCTTTGTTTGAGGAAACACAAGCTTGTTTGAGGAAACACAAGCTATCTACGCTGTCATCCAATACGAATATCTATTGGTTACCTTTTCCTAGTTTTAAATATGTTAAGACAAACATGTTTGAAAATCGCATTAATTATTAATGATTATCTAAATTATTTCTTTTTTATTTTTAAATTTAGTATTTTTAATATCAGTTAAGTTAATTAATATACTTTCAGAGTATTTGGTGGTTTACATTACATTAAATCACGTACGACACTATAATTTTGTCGTAACTGCCATAATTTAAGGCTATCAGATGAAACTGACGTCACACTGCCGATTACAGCTTGTCACACACTTTATATATATATATATATATATATATATATATATATGTGTGTGTGTGTGTGTGTGTTTCCTTGCTGATGTATTAACAATGTGATTGATTTCCCGTTGTTCAGTACGCTACTCGTTTGGAGCGCTCCACGGAAACACGGAGACTCTGTGAAATCTGGAACTCAATTATTAACTGTTAACACTCTAACTAACGCTTTTAACAAATTGTCAATTGAACGATTATTGTTAACTGTCAAGGGTATGAGAACCACTGGTGTTAGTAAGCAATCTGTTTCGGTGCGAGGGTTGTGTCATGAATGTTATTATTCTCTGGACGATCATTGGATGAGTAGAATAATAAACAAGTGTGTGGATATAAGACGTGAGATAGAGCGAGAGGAGAAAACGAAAAAGAGGGAGACAGAGAAAGAGAGAGAGAGAGAGAAAGAGAGACAGAAAGTTGATTAAAGAGATAGTCATGAGACGCTCATGAGTGATGGCTCCTCTGTTTTGTATAGACTGTGTAGCTATAAGGAGATACTGTAACCAGATCAATCGGCGTGACAGATACACGTCAGAAAGAAGAACCCTGGTCGTTCCTACGGGGTTGCTGTTCCACTATTGTATACGCCACTGGGTTGACGGTGATGGACAGGGTTGCTGCTCCACTATTGGGTGCACCACTGGGTTGACGGTGATGGACAGTGATGTAGAGGAGCAGCAACAAACTTTGCCAGCAAACACTCGAAGATGCTCGACTAGGGTAATAGAGTAAGTTAACATTGACATTAAAGTTACGCTAAACAATAATTTGTAATAATAAAACAAATCCCATACGCATTGTCACTCTTCAGATTTAAGAGTTAAAAAAATAAATAATAAAACGCTTAGTTTTTCAGAAACATAAAAACTAACCTATCAACATTTGACAATAAGGAGGACAGGTTCTTTAAACTCATCTTTTGTCTACACCAGTGGTTCTTAACCTGGGTTCGATCGAACCCCAGGGGGTTCGGTGAGTCAATCTCAGGGGTTCGGCGGAGGTCCAAAAAAAAAAAATCAGGGAAAAAATAACATATAAATATTTTTTTTTTTCATTAAGAAGGTTTCTGTGAAAGCGCTAATGAAACTGGTGGGGGTTCAGTACCTCCAACAAGGTTAAGAACCACTGGTCTACACCAATTCAAAATAATGTCGTTTCGGTGGCGCTCCGAAAACTTATAAAAAAACATATTATTGATCCTTAATGCCGTTTAAAATTTCACAAAAATTACAAACTTTTGATTTGATTGCCAAATTTTTAAAGTATTACTATTATTTACATTTTAATCCATTGAATTTCAATTTAAAACGCGACAGACATTCTAGTGTATCGTGTGGTCACGTGAAGTCATTCTAGTGTATCGTGTGAACATGTGAAAGTCACTCTAGTGTATCGTGTGGACACGTGACAAAGGACTTATGAGCTATTCACGACGTCACGAAAGCTGCGTCCTCGTGGTGCCGTGGGGGTTTTCTTGGTGTTACGGTGAGTGCAAACCAGTCAAGGAAGTGTGTGCCGCTCTTACAGCTGACCCAAGGTTTTGATCCCCTGGAGGCAAGCCATACAATGAATACGACAAGCTTATGTGTTAAGGACACGCGGACAGAGAGGTGCGGGGCGAAACAGAAAGGGATGTCAAGAAACCGTTAGAAATTGATTTAAAGGGTTTATAGAGGCAGAGAGAGGAGGAAAGAAAGAAATTGATGTAAAGGGATTTATACAGGCAGAGAGGAGGGGAAAGAAAGAGGAGGTCTGTAGGGACCGTTAGAGGCAAAGAGGAGGGGAAAGAAAGAAATTAAAGGGCTTTTAGAGGCAGAGAAGATCGGAAAGAAAGAGAGAAATTGTTGTAAAGGGACTTATACAGGCAGAGAGGAGGGGAAATAAATACATTTATGTAGAGAGACTTTGAGAGGCAGAGAGGAGGGCAAAGAAAGAGCTCATGTTAAGGAGTCGTTAGAAGCAAAGAGTAGTAGAAAGAAAGTGATTAGAATGTAAGAGAATGGAAAGAAGGCTTGTTTATAACGATTAGCAAGCAGTAAGAAGAGACATGGGGGACGTGTGGGGTGCGGTGGGAGGCTGGAGTTAAGGAGAGGGAGATCGATTTATTTACAAAAATAGCTCGTCATTGATAGAACATAGAAGTCAAACTTTAAAGACAGCTCATGAAAGAAACGTAGACTGAGAGTTATGAGAGGCTCAAGGTGGAGAGTTATGGTTAAAACATGAACTACTTGGAGGCAATACCCCCCGAGGTGGAAAGAACACATGGGTCAGCTAGATGCATCACGTCAGGGCTGAGTTTACCTTCAGGATTGTGCACTAAGACATGGGACATTGCAATGGAGATATAGATAGCATGTGGGAATGTGGAACAACAAAGACTTTGTGCGTTTTAGAGATAAAAGTCGCAGAGTTGAGAGGTGCTGAGAGACAGAGGGAGAGGGGGAAAATGAAAGAGAGAGAGGGAGAGAGAAATAAATAGAGAGAAAGAGAAATAAATAGAGAAAGAGAGAGCGAAAGGACAGATGTAGTGAGAAAGACAGACTGAGAGAGAAAATGTAGAGGTGGGTCCAGGCAGACACCGTGAGACAGATATTGTCAGACTTAAAAAAAAGAAGGGAAGAAAGATAAATGCTTTTGTTAAGGTTTTTTTTTTTTTTTTTTTTTTTTTTTTTGGTTTTTGTTGTTGCTAGGGCTTCTCAAACAGTGGCAACGGACACCCAACGTTCCGATGTGTTTAAGAGAATGTGATAAGACTCCAAAAAATACGTTTAACTACAGAGCTATTAACAATAGAACTGTTTCATACAAGGCATATAGGAACAGCTGCACAATTAATCTCCACACCAACACACGCAAACATTGAACAAAACATGAACATCCTCCCCTCCCCTCTTTTTGTGTGCAAAACAAGAAAAACTGATTTTTGCGTGTTCGGGCGGGGCTAATTATTAGATCAAATGTGTTATCAACAACGAGTCTATGTTCCAAGTTTCAGCTTGGAAGGATGACGGGAAGTGGGTCATTTAGCTTTCCGGAGATTTTCTCGCCAAAAAGAGAGAAAGAAAAACACGAACAAAAGCTAGTAAATATAAAGAAATTTAATGATGTAGGTGCTCCAGTGCCAGCTAATGTTGTAGGAGCTCCAGTGCCAGCTAATGTTGTAGGTACTCCAGTGCCAGCTAATGTTGTAGGTGCTCCAGTGCCAGCTAATTGTGTAGGTGCTCCAATGCCAGCTAATTGTGTAGGTGCTCCAGTGCCAGTTAATATTGCAGGTGTTCCAGTGCCAGCTTATGTTGTAGGTGCTCAAGTGCCACCTAATGCTATAGATTTCCAGTTCCAGCTAATTTTGTAGGTGCTCCAATGCCAGCTAATGTTGTAGATCTTTCAGTTCCAGAAAATTGTGCAGATGCGCCAGTGCCAGCTATTGTTGTTTATATTCCAGTTCCAGATAATTGTGTAGGTGCTCCACTGCCATCTAATGTCGTAGGTGATCCAGTGCCAGTTGTAGGTACCCCAGCGCCAGTTAATGTATTTTTTTTTTGGTCATTTAAAAAATGTACTAATCTCAAGTATGAAATGTTTATGACCTAGGAACTCCCACTTCAGTTAATCATAAATAACTATAATATATTTCGCCAGTTTTCAATAGTAACTGCCCAAAAGAAAACCATCTTTGTACACTCAGAATGACAAGAAGAGTTATAGAAAATAAAATCAGGGCACAAGAGCCGAAACATTTTGTGAAGCCCTGCCCTAGACCTTATGAGCAGACGTTGTTAGAGAAAGATAAGAATGCCCCAAGGTGATCGAATACCTGAACACTTGCTAAGAATCACGTTCATGAACTCGGGGGCTGCGATAAGGGGGTTTTAATACGTCAACTTTGTCTGGGGCATTCTGTGGAGTCTAATTATGTACAACCTCAGTCAGTACAATCCCATCCGGTACAATCTCATTCTGTACAATCTCAGTCTGTACAGTCTTATTTTGTACAATCTCAGACTGTACAATCTCAGACTGTACAATCTAAGTCTATACAATCTCATTCTGTACAATCTCATTTTGTACACTCTCAGTCTGTACAGTCTCATTCTCTACAATCTCAGTCTATACAATCTCAGTCTATACAATCTCATTCCTTCCAATCTCAGTTTATACAATCTCAGTCTATACAATCTCATTCTATACAATCTCATTTGTTTACAATCTTATTATTTATAGCGTCATTTTTTACAGTGTCATTATTTACAGTGTCGTTCCTTACAGGCAGGGGTCTCCAAACTACGGCCCGCACGCCGCATGCGAGGCCCTCTCATGAGGCCCGCGGAGACCTTTTTGTCTACGGAAAAAAAAAATATTTGCTTAGCTTGCAGATATGGGTGAAAACATTGTGACTCAAATAGCGAAAAATCCAAGCAAGTTTCGCCAATTTTTAATTGAAATAGATGAATCGCTTGACAGCTGTTCCACCTCTCAACTGCTTGTGTTCTTTAGAGGTGTGGATGAAGACATGAAAATAATACAAGAGCTGGCTCCCTTTCATAGCATGTATGACACTGTTACAGGAGAGGATATATTCAATGAGTTGAAAAAAAATTTGCTGATTATAACTTGGACTGGACTACCCTCAGTTGCCTGACTGTTGATGGAGGAAAGAACATGAGTGGCATAAAGTAAGGCTTGGTTGGACAAGTGTAGCAGATGTGTAATGAGAAACAAAATTCTGCAACCAATGTTCCTGCACTGTATTATTCAGCAGAAAGCTTTGTGTGAAAAATATGTGGACATTAGCAGCGTACTGAATCCTGTGGTAAAGAGGGTTAATTTAATTTGGTCACATGGGCTCAACCATAGACAGTTCAGAGACATGTTTAAAGATATAGACACAGAATCGCAAGGTTTACCATATTACACAGCAATAAGATGGCTAAGTTGTGAGAAAGTTCTGAGCAGAGTATTTAAGTTACGAAAGGAAATAGGAGACTTCTTGGAAAGTAAAGGCAAGCCACAGCCATTTGTGTCTGATGAAGAGTGGGTATGGAAATTGGTCTTTTCTGCAGACATAACTAGTCATTTGAATTTTCTGAACCTTAAACTACAAGGAGAGGAAAATCTAGTTTCTGATCTATACACTTTCTAAAGGCCTTCAGATCCAAATTCTTCCTTGTTTTTGGAACAAATACATAGACTAACAACTTGACACACTTTCAGCAGTGCAAGGTCTTCTTGGCTGAAGCAATAGTGGAGTTCCCCACGTCATTTATATGCGAGATCATCAAAGACATCCAGCTGCAGTGTCAGCAGTGGTTTTCTTACTTGGATTCAAAGGCAGAAGAAGTGAGACTTTTCCAAAACCCATTTGAAGCAGATGTGGCCAGTCGCCCAGATGAACTGCACCCGGAGGTCATTGAGTTGCAAGCAAATGACCTCCTTAGGACAAGTTAAAAGAAGGACGATTGGGTTTTTTAACTAGTTCGCCCAAGGAAGACTTTCCTTATTTCAAAACGCTTGCATCAATATACCTTTTAAACTTTGGAACAACATACCTGTGTGAACAAACATTTTCAAGAACGAAATAAGTGAAGAACAATTTGAGAACAAATTTGTCCGATAATCATCTCAGGTCACTGTTGATGTTAGGGACATCAAATGTAAATCCAGAAATGTCTGCTGATCACTGCTATTTTGGCATCCAGGAAACAATTTCACCATTCATACTAATACGGTGTTCATGTGTCGTGTATCAATGTGTTATTTAAACAATTACTGAATGAAATAATAATACATAAATAATTAGAAACAACATCCGTGT
Source organism: Lymnaea stagnalis (assembly GCA_964033795.1). Classification (NCBI taxonomy): domain Eukaryota; kingdom Metazoa; phylum Mollusca; class Gastropoda; family Lymnaeidae; genus Lymnaea; species Lymnaea stagnalis. The sequence continues at coordinate 189,820 of CAXITT010000562.1, forward strand.
TTTGATTCTTTTTTATTTGGACCTCGAGTGTGTATGCGGCCCCCGAACTGCTGTTTGATAGTTAATGCGGCCCTAGGGCTGAAAAGTTTGGAGACCCCTGCTTTACAGTGCCATTTTTTACGGTGTCATTTTTTTACAGTGTCATTTTTTACGGGGTCATTCTTTACAGGCTCATTCTCACCGGACGTTTACCTGATCTTGAAGTCCATGCCGTATGTTTCCGGACGTCCAAACCTCTGCCATGATAATCCTGATACAAAACCCATCTTTCATCCGGATATAGATAGATATTGTCCATAGAAATCTTAGTCGAGGAACGTTTGGTTTCTTATGTGTACATTATCCGCGCATATCTTATAGTCTATTTTTACAATGTCATATAATTTATTCCAGTATTTATATATATATTGTCTATATTAGAATGTTCCTTTAAATAGTTCTAGTAGTTTTATAGACATAGTCTATTCTAGAATGTTCCCATAAAGTGTTCTAGTATTTAATATGTATATATTCTGTGCTTATTTTGTATTTTGTCCTTAAACTTAATCTACATATATATATAGTCTATTCTAGAATTTTTGTCATAAACTAACTCTAATATCAGATTTAAGTTTAGTAATTTTAAACTCGTCATTTCATCCGATTCAACGCTTGTGGTAGGACCCCCTTGATTTCATCGCCCCTCTGATACATCATGTTTTGTAACTAAAGTAAGAAAGTAGCCAGACCACTTCAGACGACATCCAAGGGAGATGAAAAGGTCAAATGTCCAGTAGTTGGCAACCAGGGGCGTGTAGAAAGTGGCGCGGTTAAAAAGTCTGAACTTTTAATTTCTGTATATACCAAAAAAAAAAAAAAACACTTTTGGAAAAACCAGCTTCACAGTACGACTACATCCGGCGATCCAGGTATTTAAAAAAGATATGCCCGATACATCAGGCGAAGTGAAAGGAACAAAATACGATTTAAGAGAGAAGAAAAGGTAATCCGGGAGAATTAAGATCGTTAAGAATGTCATCAAATAGCTAAATAAATTATTGTGAATAAATCCCGACTGGGGCTATCTCATTATTGGCTGATTGAGCATTTCTTTTTGAGATCAGGAAATATGAATACGAGGATAGAGTTGTCTAAGATTCGTCCAGATGAAGACGTCACGGTAGCTAGAGGTGAAATGGCATAGATATGATTGACGTTATTTAAATGATTACTTTAGTTAGAAAATAATTAATGTTTCTTTTTTTTATTTCTCAAATAATCATTGGTTATGTGGCAAATTAAAACGATTTGGTATCGCAAAGTAATAACAGTTATGATAAATCGAACTCATAATAATTTTCACGCTTTTTGGAATGGTCAGTGGTCATAGTTTTTTTTTTAATGGGCATATAATAGAATATAGTTGAGTGCTTTTGAATAGAATAGCATACATAGGTTTGACAGATGAACATAACTGATGGCAGTTTAATGGTTATGTCTGATGGCTGTTTGATGATTATGTCTGATGGCAGTTTGATGATTATGTCTGATGGCAGTTTGATGATTATGTCTGATGGCAGTTTGATGATCATGTCTGATGGCAGTTTGATGATTATGTCTGATGGCAGTTTGATGATTATGTCTGATGGCAGTTTGATGATTATGTCTGATGGCTGTTTGATGATTATGTCTGATGGCAGTTTGATGATTATGTCTGATGGCAGTTTGATGATTATGTCTGATAGCTGTTTGATGATTATGTCTGATGGCTGTTTGATGATTATGTCTGATGGCAGTTTGATGATTATGGCTGATGGCAGTTTGATGATTATGTCTGATGGCAGTTTGATGATTATGTCTGATGGCAGTTTCATGATTATGTCTGATGGCTGTTTGATGCTTATGTCTGATGGCAGTTTGATGATTATGTGTTATGGCAGTTTGATGATTATGTCTGATGGCAGTTTGATGATTATGTCTGATGGATGTTTAATGAATATGTCTGATGGCAGGTTGATGATTATGTCTGATGGCAGTTTGATGATTATGTCAGATGGTAGTTTGATGAATAAGTCTGATGGCAGTTTGATGAATATGTCTGATGGTAGTTTAATGAACAAGCCTGATGTCGGTTTGATGAATTTGTCCGATGATATTTTGGTCAATATGTGTTATGACAGTTTGATGAACATGTCTATAATACAGGCAGCTCGATGTAAGGGTATTTTGCTGGTAAAGTTGTAAGTGTATGTTATGTATATTGCTTTGCCAGGTACATACACTTACAAATCTGCCAGCAAAATATCCTTACAGCTTTGCCAGGACCATGCACTTACAACTTTGTCAGAAACATACACTTACAACTTTGCCAGCAAAACATTTACAACTTTGTCAGAAACATACACTTACAACTTTGCCAGCAAAACATTTACAACTTTGTCAGAAACATACACTTATAACTTTGCCAGCAAAACATTTACAACTTTGTCAGAAACATACACTTACAACTTTGCCAGAAACATACACTTACAGCTTTGCCAGAAACATACACTTACGATGTTGTCAGAAACATACACTTACAACTTTGTCAGAAACATACACTTACAACTTTGCCAGAAACATACACTTAAAACTTTGCCAGAAACATACACTTAAAACTTTGCCAGAAACATACACTTACAACTTTGCCGGCAACATATAAGTTTGTCAGGAACATGCAATTACAACTTTGCCAGCAACACACTTACAACTTTGCCAGAAACATACACTTACAACTTTGCCAGAAACATACACTTACAACTTTGCCGGCAACATATAACTTTGTCAGGAACATGCAATTACAACTTTGCCAGCAACACACTTACAACTTTGCCAGAAACATACACTTACAACTTTGCCAGAAACATACACTTACAACTTTGCCGGCAACATATAACTTTGTCAGGAACATGCAATTACAACTTTGCCAGCAACACACTTACAACTTTTCCAGCAACACACTTACAACTTTGCCAGAAACATACACTTAAAACTTTGCCAGAAACATACACTTACAACTTTGCCAGAAACATACACTTACAACTTTTCCGGCAACATATAACTTTGTCAGGAACATGCAATTACACTTTTGCCACTTACACCAGTCAACAAAATCGATTTTATTTGAACACGACACTTGTGTCAAGTGAGCGCACCCTCCCCCCACATACATCTTAATTGATGGCTCACCTACCTACCATAGAACTGGTTGAGATGTCGCCATTGCAGTCAAGTTATGTTTGCAACATAATAGACTAGATATACAAAAGGGGTTGGGGGGTGGGGTGGGGTACTATATACGTTTTTTTAAGAAAAAAGATCTTCTCTTGGTTTAGTTCTCATAAAAATGTGGGTAATGCACGTCTATAATATGTTCGTTTCCAACAACTCTTGTCACCTCGGTCTGGAGTGTACGGTAGGGCTGTTGAAGAGATTTATAAAAGTTTCCTGGCATAATCCTTTTTAATGTAAAAAATTATATCAAATGACATAATTCCCTGTGTAACAATGAAACTAACCGAATACCAGACGGCACCGAGTCCACTGGATAAAATTCCCGATGACAGCCAGATTCTTTCAAAAATACCGCACGTGCTTTTGGTGCGCAATATTTTCATTTGTTTTACGGAAGTATTTTCAATTGAAATACAGCGCTATAAATCTGTGTTGTCAAGGGGTGGTGCGTTATAATATTAACATAGGTTAGAGGCGTTAAAAAATGTGAGGTTGCTAAGCTGGGGGTGGGGGGGGTGGCAACACTCATTGGGATTCTTATAAAGTGCGTTACTTGAAATAAATGGTTTATCAAGTAACCTTAGGAAATGGACAAATGCACGCATCGCATGGCGGGATTCAGATCGTTAGAATAATATATCATGATAATCCTGAATAATTTTCAAGAAGATTTACAAGATTACAAAGATAACTGTAAAAATGATTGTGATTTTTTTTTGTAATGGTATAAGTATGTACGCCTTTTTAATTATGATAGGGGTTACAAAAAAAAACCCAAACATTTAATTAAAATTAATCAAGCAAACTTATTAGCCGCAATCTCTGTGGATATTTTAAAATAACAAGAGTGTAATTCTATAACTTTCAAAGAAATATTAAGTCGAAACAAAACAAACTGGAGAAAATAACATCAACAAGTCGATGTCGTCTGCCCGGTAATGACTCCTGCATTGCACGATGGCCGTCCTACTGATCAGCTTTAATACATAGTGACATCATCTTTAATGGAAATGTTGGATAGTGGGGAATGGGAACAATGGGGCTGTTGGATAGTGGGGTAGGGGAACAATGGAGCTGGGTTGATGGAACATAATGGTGGGGGCAGCGGAACAATGGTGATTTTGGATAGTGTGGTGGCAAGGGCGCAATGGAACAGAGTTGATAGAACATAATGGGACAATTGGAGAGCGTGGCCAAGATATCACTGTATATAGAATTGTAGTACTTCTGCGACATTTGGAAATAGTTGGAATAGTGCAGCCAAGGAAGAACGGTACTTAGGCAGCATTACATAATTGAACCATCATTGATATCACTGTAGGTTTCTTGAGACAGGACGATTAATTATCGTGTAACAGTGCGTATGATAATACTATTTGCCTTTCCAGTGTAAAATCTATTTTTAGACACGAAAAAGGAGAGTTGATAACTGCTCTACACATTAAAGAAATCGCTGGGCAATAGTTTTTAAATCACTTTTGACAGGTCTCCAAAAGAGGTCTGCTGAGTCAGCGTCACACGTCAATGACCTTAAGGACCCGCCCCTGTACTGAAAAAATAAGAGCAGCCATAAATTTGTGGGTGAGTGACAAATAATTTTACAACATTTTTAAATATTTTTTTTTTATTTTTTAGATTTTTTGTGTGTCTTGATTTCAAAGTCACGTTAATTTAATTTATCTTTAATATGAACTACAAACTATAACAAAGCTGTCTGCCTTGAAGCTGCCTCTCTTAAAGCTGTCCGTCTTAAAGCTGCCTGTATTACAAAGCTGTAAGTCTTAACGCTGTCTGTCTTCAACAATGAATCATCATCTTCAGGCGTCAGGGCTGTACAGAATAACATTTATAACGCTGTCGGTGGTCAATATAAAGCTATCCGCTGCCTCGACCAGTTTGGACGGTGCCAGACGGCCATTCGAGACTGCTCTGCCCTCGTGAAATGATTAGACCTGTCAGTTTAAAATTATACGCCATGAAAATTCTTGGCAGGAGTGGAAGTAGAAAACAGGCAATTAATGCTAAACACATTCGAAATCTGGGCCAGTCGGACAACTGTTCTCTAACATAGTATGTATAAGGCATTTGATATATTTTCTAATCTATTGTTAACATCTAAGAGGCGATGAATGTATATCGTAGGGTTTCCCCGATAAGGGGTGCTTGCACCCCCGGGGTGAGGGTGGCAAGGGATTGCAGGGCGGTGTGAGGAGATGGGATTTAAGAACAGTTATTACATAAAAATATGTTTATAAATGTCTTCCTTGTTCTTAAATTCCCATTATGTGACTTGTTCCCCACCAATCTACGAATTTTCTCATTGAGTCTAACACCAACCTATGGTTTGTCTCATTAAGTCTCGCACCACCCTATGAATTGTCTCATTAAGTCTCCCACCAACCTACGAATTGATTCATTAAGTCTCCCACCCACCTAAGAATTGATTCTTTAAGTCTCCCGCCCACCTGCGAATTGATTCATTAAGTCTCCCACCAACCTACGAATTGATTCATTAAGTCTCCCACCGACCTACGAATTGATTCATTAAGTCTCCCACCGACCTACGAATTGATTCATTAAGTCTCCCACCCACCTACGAATTGATTCATTAAGTCTCCCACCCACCTACGAATAGATTCATTAAGTCTCCCACCCACCTGCGAATTGATTCATTAAGTCTCCCACCCACCTGCGAATTGATTCATTAAGTCTCCCACCCACCTGCGAATTGATTCATTAAGTCTCCCACCCACCTGCGAATT
>CAXITT010000562.1:196237-210408 GCA_964033795.1 Lymnaea stagnalis
GAAACTTGACAAATAATTCATAGGGGGTGTGGCGTTTAGAAAAGTTTGCGAAACACTAAATCTGACTCTCTGTAAAATGGAGTCGGTAAATTGTAGACAACTGATGCTCGGGATAAACATTTTTTTTTAATGGAATAGACCGCCGAAGTTGGCATATGCCATCACCATCATCCTCCCATCCCCCCCCCTCCCCCCCCCCCGATTAACACCACTTCTACCCCTACCCCCTCCGTTCCAAATCGTCCTCGCACTGGACCAGGGGGTCACGAAGTCCGTGTTCGATATTCCGTTTTAATCGCTTCTCTTTAGTGGACGATGGACATCGAATACGTGAGTATCGGTGACCGATAAGAAGATGAATGCCGTGTAGATCACCGAGGTTGGAGCGAAGCCTAATTGGTATCGTCTAAGATGTGTGGTCAAGCTAAAATAGAGCATTGATAAATGATGAGGGCCTCTTACTTGCTGGGTTATCAAAGCTTTCAGCTGCTTTGTTTAGTAAAAAGTGTATGCCCTGTGTTTCAAATTAAGTTTTTCTATTTTTCTTGTATTTTTCTCAATCTCGTCACCAAGACATTGTCGAAATATGTAACGATATAAATATGGCAGTTCGTCTCTTGTCATTAGCTTATATGCGCAGACTCTATGCGCAGTATCTATGTGCAGCTTCAATGTACAGCAACTAAGTGCAGCTTATATGTGCAGCATCTATGTGCAGCTTCAATGGAAAGCATCTAAGTGCAGCTTTATGAGCATCTAAATGTGCAGCTTCTACAAGCTGCTTCTACGTGCATTTTCTATGTGCATTTTCAACGTTTGAGCTAGGTTCAAACGTAACCAAAAAAAACGTAAACAAATTGATAAAATAATTACAATTCCTAGATACGTCTTTAACATTTCTATTTTTCTGCTCTCTGTTTCACTAATGTTTTGTTGTTTCAAATAAGAAATTAAAATATGCTATCGTTTGGGAACCCCTGACAATGATGCACTTGACCTGGGCGAGTGAGAGGCCCGATACTTACTGGAGATCCCACAAGAATCACGACATTTCTTTTTCTTTGTTGTGTACCCCTGAAGATTTCCTAGGTCGACCGCTAGGGGGGAGGGGGGTGTGTTGGGTTCCATTCCACCTCAGATGGGCAGACAGCAAGATGAGACAACAAACATCTCATCACACATCCCGCTTTCAGACAGCTGACTGACCCCAATTCACAATTAACGTTTATACTGCTAACACCACAATCAAAACATATGCAGTGATTCTAAAATGTTGACAAAAATCACTTGTAACACTATGAGAGCCCCTCTGAAAAAAAATATTTTCCATTCTAGTAACACAGTGGATAAGCATGTGAAAATAATGTACTCCATTACTTTAACCACGAAGACCTCTGTCTCAGTATGTCTGGAATGAATGCTTCTGTGTTAGAATGAGTTTTGACTTAAAGATCTCTATAACCTGGTTAGGTCACTTAACGAAACCTTCCAGTCCTATGATGACTTTAATGTGCTATAGACCTGATTAGGTCACATCAGTAAAATAAACCCACAGTCCATTGGTCACTTTCGTGTGCAATAGACCTGATTACGTCCGTTAAATGCCACCCCCCCCCCTTTCACTTTTCCCAGTCCATTGCTAATCTTAATGTTTTATAATTTATAACATTGATTACGATATAAAGTGGGTCACAAAACTATTGAGTTCAAGCTGCTTCTTGGCTCTTTGTCTCCCCCTTGGTCACCTCTGCAGTAGGTTGGCCAAGCAGTGGTCGGTGAGCCAGAGGATCTTTGAGGGTAATTGCGACTTAACTCTGACAGGTCACGGATGAATCAGCTGGTCCACTTTGGTGACGAGGTCCGAACGTTTAAGTCAGGGCCAGAGGCGTAGCTAGAGTGTTTGGCGCCCGGGGACAAGATTCATTTTAAAGCGCCCCTTTTCCTTTTTTTTAAATTCTCAAACCCATTATTTTCATCCATAAAATAATATGAAAGCACATTTTGGCGCCCCTAACTTGCCGGCGCCCGGGGACATCTGTCCCCCCCCTTCGCTACGCCTCTGGTCGGGGCTTCTCAAAACAGACGTCCATATAATTTAAACTTGCTCATTCACGTTTGGATAACTACAACGTCATTGAGTCAAAATAAATGTTTAATGCTTGCAGGACGCAAACTGTTGCCCATATTAACATATTCAAGGTGACAGTCTTGTGTAAGTGACCTAAAATGGTGGCATCATTTAACAGGGGTAAGTGTGTGCGTGAGATGAAGCAATGTGTTAGTGTTTGTGGCTCTCTATCTACGTTGATCCGTGTTCATTGTTGTCTTTCTGTCTCATTCATTCAAAACCACCCACCCCTCTACCCCCCCCCCCAACATAATATATGTTTGAAAAAAAATCATTTCATTAATTCAATTTTTAAGTTAGAATTAATCCAAGAGATATTTATCATTTGGTAAGATAAAAACACAGGTAACAGAACACACAGGTAACAAAACACGCAGGTAACAGAACACACAGATAACAGAACACTTAGGTAACAGAACACTTAGGTAACAGAACACGCAGCTGACAGAACCTTCAGTTAACATAACAAGAAGGTAACAGAACAAGCAGGTAACAGAGCCCTCAGTTAACAGAACACGCAGGTAACTGAGCACGCAGGTAATAAAACCCTAATTTAACAGAACACGCAGGTAACTGAGCACGCAGGTAATAAACCCTAATTTAACAGAACACGCAGGTAAATGAACAGTTTGATTGGGAGAAGGGGTCGGTTCGTTGGGAGTTAATATGACCAGTAATACTGTTCAGAATTCCTTACATTATTCACAACATGAGACTTGACAGGGGCAAGCCCTCACACTTAAAACTTTGAACGGGTAAAAACTACAATTTTGTTTTTAAAATCAGACTTAGTGTTTATAGAGTAAAAGCGACTTGACAAATGAATCACTCCATCAAACACTCCATCAACACTCCATCAAACACGGCACGATTACACGCGGTAAGAGATGTATTTAAAAGAATACGTGTAAGAAACGAAGGTTTGAAATGGAATAGCTGAGATTTCGACTCACCTGTCTCCGGGGTTCTCCAGAATGGACTCAAGGTCAGACACCGACCCCGTCTCGTCAGGGAATCCCACGCCTGTACGTCGACGGCCTCCGGGAGAGAGGACAAGCTGGGGATCACTCTTTCTATCACGTCTTGAGTTGTGGAGCTCACGAAATTTGGTCAGCTCGTGTTGGTACCTGGCACCACGTGACAGAGATAGAGATATAAATTAGTACTTGGCACCATGTGATATAGAGATATTAGTACTTTGCACCACTGACCTACATAGAGATATTAGTACCTGGCACCACGTGACATAGATGGAGATAATAGTACCTGTTATCACGAGACATTAAGTGAGTGTGACTATATAAAAATTGGTAATAGAATACTCCTAAAAAAGTATTTTTTATGGAGTTTGCTTCTTTAATTTTACACTTCTACAAATTGCATGTATCCTGTACTCCGCTACCCACTCTATCTCCCATGTTGCCATCACTTGTTTCAACTGACACTCCACCCACTCTATCTCCCATGTTTCCACTGACCCACCACCCACACTATCTCCCATGTTTCCACTGACCCACCACCCACTCTATACCCAATGTTTCCACTGACCAACCACCCAACCTATCTCCTATGTTTCCACTGACCCACCACCCACTTTATCTCCCATGTTTCCACTGACCCACCACCCACTCTATATCCCATGTTTCCATCACTTTAACAAGAGAGAGAGAGAGCAAAGTAATTAATCCAAGAGTTTATTGTTTGTGCCTTTCCAGTAAATAATACCGAATTAAACGTATGAACTATTTATCAATAGAGTTGTTGTTTGTGTGCCAGGAAAGTAAACATGTCAATAAATTGGCATACAAACAATTATTATTAGGAATAACGCGAAAAATTACAACACCAATAACAAACATGCTTTGACGGGACATGGTAGTAAAAGTCAATTTTAATCTAATAAAAAGATTTAATGTGTACAGAAACAAGGTGATTTATTGGGGTCTAATGTCTTTTATTGTTTCTTCCGAAAACAATATAAAAAACACGTTGATTACGTCATATACTAGAGTTGTATTTGTTTTTTTAGGATGTATCGATACCAACATTTCAAAACCCCAGTTAACAACCAGCAGAGGGGTCCCGTAGACAGAGGTCGATTGGTGTTTTCATTAAATCGACCAATCTGTGTGTCTGAAACACGCTAAGAGATGAAAGAAGTTTACTAATAATGGTAAAAAAAAATAAAAAAATAACAGGTTTATTTAGCACCGCTGTTGCCAGCAGCAATGACACTACTTTTGTCTGACGCAAGCTTGACAATGAGTATCTTTCATTCGGTATCAGATTTGCCCGGGGCTGGGTTGAAAGGTCACAGCTGACACGTCAACGCATAGCATTAATCATAACGGTAATAGGTTCTGAAAGATTGGATTAATTATTTTATTCTGATCTTATCCTTTTTGGATGTTTAGAGAAATGGGCAGCTACCTTCAAACACGTGACTGCTGGGTGTTTGGTAGGGCCGAAGGTGTTTGTGACTACTGGATAACTGGTGTCTGGTACGACCAAAGGTGTTTTTTTAGCGATGGGTAGCTGGTGCCCGTGGGTACGGCCAATGGTGTCTGTGAGTGATGAGTAGGAGGTGCTCCTTGGTGTCTGTATGACCCAGTGTTTCTGAATAAAAAATTAGGATGGTAGGGGGATATTGGAGATTACGGATGGAACCATCTTCTTTATCCAATATTTAATTTACGCCACTGCGTACAACGTTTTGGAAAACAAATTAACACGTTTACAGTAAGCGCAACCCTTCCTACGAGAGACGTCACGTGACCAGGATGTCAAGGGTTTATAATTGCAGCCGCTTAACTTTGTCCGATTCATCAAGTTTATTTATTTCAAGCTTTTTTTTTTCAAATTGTGTCATACAATGGGAATAATTTATTGATCGATAACTGATACTGCCATGCTTAAATGTGATGTGTAACTGTGAAGATCAGGGCCGTCGCGTGGGCCCTGAAACCTTTGCGGCTGCTGGGGACCTCGGATAATTTAATGGGCACTTAAGTTGGGATGTGGAAAAAGATATAAATAAATTATTTTGAATAGCTCAATATTTGATTTCTAAACAAATGAACCGACGAGCATTATAGTAGCCTTGCACACAAAAATAGCCTCAACCTTCTGGCCTGGGGATGTTGCAGTCTTTTCGGTAACGGCCATATCCTTCTTTGGTTACTTGAAGCAGGGCTATTTAATTTTTTGTATATCATCAATTTTCTAGATGTATCGTTTTGAAAGAGTTCTGCTCCGTTACTTTGAAATATCCAACCAGATGCTCACCGGGAAAGCAAAAGTTCAAGTGTCAAGGCGCTGAGATGCCAAGCCAATGACATCTGCTCAGCGCTGTAAGCATTCGCAATACATCCAAAGGTCAAAGGCGAAGATTCCAAAGCGTGATCTGAGGCGAACGCGTTAGCAGAAGAAATGGCCGTACCCCTTCCTACTGTGTTTGATAAGACGGTTCGATCTGCTGGTTGCCATCAAGGAGGTTGGCGGGACACGTCAGAAAGAAAAACACACGCATAGACTCGTCCGAGACCTTATGGGAGCCAGTCGTCAGTGCTTGCCACCTACGCAAGTATCGCGAAAGTGAAACTATCTACTCATCAGCACTTCATGCTGGGACAAACGTGCCCAGACAAATGTACCTAAGAGCTGTGACGCCCGCTGAAAGACGCGGATGTGCGCCGTGCCGTTTGGGGCATGAAGATCAAATTGACCTTGACGTTGATGATTTGCTCAAATTTAAAGTTCATTTCTTTATTCCCGCGATCCACGTCGCTCTTGTCTCCCTTGAGGGAGCGTGTTGTAGATTGACACATTACTTTACAAGATTTTTTTCGCTAAAATAATGGGAAAATCAGAAGTGACTCCGGCATTGTGTCCTCTGCACTAACAGCACATGCCGAAGGAGAGGCTGTCATGGTGGACATCGAAAAGACGGGGCTTCGGTCCGCTTCGCAGCATTATTTTTCTCTTTTACCAGGGTGCATAAGTGTCCGTGATGAGATGGATGATATTCTGGTATGAACCCTTTAGGAGATATCCCCGAAAGTGATGGTCGCTTTAAGAAATCATCCTGTTCCTATCAATTCCTTTAAGTCTTTGCAAGCTGAGAGCAGAGTTTCGAAAGCTCATCGAAATTAATTTGCGTTCATCCTATAGGAGAAGCTTTGTGGATTATGAATGGCATCCATAGAACCAGTGGCGTATGATGAGGGGGTAAGGAAGGTGCGGTCAGCCTCTAGGAGACACTGTTTTCTGCATATGGAAGGGGGGGGGGCATTTCCTGACAACTTAAAAAGCTTTTTGGTGCTGAGGCGGAAACAATCTTGGCCCTTTCTGGTCGGCACAATGCTGCAGTTAACTCTTATTTTCTACCCCACGGCATAGAATAAGAACTAGGCGATGAACTTGATAACATTACATTGATTGGAGCGTTCGCAACAAGCGATTAGCTCCGTGTCCCTCTTTGAGTGAACAAGCATCTCAGTTGAAATTTTCTATCTTTATTTTTTTTTTTTCATTTTCTTTCACCTTTAATTAAACAATTATCACGAACGCAAAAGAAACGCTCATCTTTTCAATTAGAAGAGCCCAGAACCGAAAAGTGGCTGGAGCGTTCAGAAGCCACACGACGGCTCTGGTAGCAAACAATGGTAGAATAAATCTGTTTGAAATATTTGCCTTAACATAACTACTCTAAATATAGTTATCCTGTCATTCTACGGATAACAACTAAGTCAAACCCCTGAAGAGCCGATACCTGTCACTTGTCTCTAGTGCTGGATTAACGTATGAACTAATACCCCATGGCCTTGCAATCTGCCGGGCCTCAGAAAATACTTACAAGTATCTTTTTACAGACTCCTTTTCCTTCATATATTCGATTGTTCTTTTACTTACCTTTTTTGTCTATATTTAACATTTTTTCTTTGAACAGCTGTTGTATTTTAAAAAGGTAGCGAGCCCCTGGACTTTGTGTAGCTCAGGGCCTCACGTCTAAGTGCGGCCTTTGAGTAGCTCAGTGCCTGAAATCTAAGTCCAGCCTTTGTGTAGTTCATGGCCTCATGCCTAGGCCAGGCCCTTCTCGTCTCTCTTCGTGAAAAACCGTTGAGAAATTTCCCTGATGCAGTAATCCCCATAAATCTTACCGTTATCACTTCATGACGTCATCACCGGACTAGCAAACATTGTCTAGGGGGTAAATAATTCATGCATCTAAGTGTTGACACACAGCATAATGACAGAACTGCCTTCTGGGTGTTAACACACATCACGATGACATAGATGCCTTCTGGATGTTAACACACATCATGATGACATAGATGCCTTCTGGATTTTAACACACATCACGATGACATAGATGCCTTCTGGATGTTAACACACATCATGATGACATAGATGCCTTCAGGGTGTTAACACATCATGATGAAAGAGATGCCTTCTGGAAGTTAACACACATCACGATGACATAGATGCCTTCTGGATGTTAACACACATCATGACAGAGATGAATTCTGGATGTTAACACACATCACGATGACAAAGACGACTTCTGGATGTTAACACACATCACGATGACACAGATGTCTTCTGGATGTGACACACATCAGAATGACAGGTATTTCCTCTGAGTGTTGACACACGTAACGATGACACAGCTCGTAAAACGGCGTCAACAGTTTTTTAATTAGACTTGTTGGACGCAATCTTGTAGAGAATTATTTCGTTGTATATTTGACTTAAGAAAAATTCAAAGCTTATGTCGCTTACACGGTTGAAGGTCCCTACGATTGAACTCTGAATGAAATAACTGGAAAATGATATGACGTCATGCTCATATTTAAAGATGACACGTCGCACACACTGTTTTCGCGAGATAAATTTTCTTAACATTCAGCTATTGGTTGGTCATTGACCACGACATTCAGCTATTAGTTAGTCATTGACCACGACATTCAGCTATTGGTTGTTCATTGACCTCGACATTCAGCTATTAGTTAGTCATTGACCACGACATTCAGCTATTGGTTGGTCATTGACCACGACATTCAGCTATTAGTTGTTCATTGACCTCGACATTCAGCTATTGGTTGTTCATTGACCACGACATTCAGCTATTGGTTGTTCATTGACCACGACATTCAGCTATTGGTTGTTCATTGACCTCGACATTCAGCTATTGTTGTTCATTGACCACGACATTCAACTATTGGTTTTGCATTGACCTTTTATTCAGAAAGCAAGGTCATTGTTGATATTAAAACATATTAAAATGAACATGACATAGTTGAAGTTTTGACACGATGCGACTCACTTAAAGAATATTGAAATATTTTTAATACGAGTAGAGAAGATGTATCCCGACAACTAAAGTTTGCATTCGATTGTGTAAAATTAGATGATTTGTAACGGCGATGTGAATGTTGGGTGTCGAGATAATTGATGACCATTTGCTCTTCAAAAAACCAGATTATTCTCAATTCAAAATGACTGGTAAAAAATGTCTTATTCAAAATAATGTACTAAAACTTCTTATTCAAATGTCTTATTTAAAATTTCTTATTCAAAATGTCTTATTAACAACGTCCTATTCAAAATGTCTTATTAAAAATGTCTATCGTACCAATTGTTTGCTAAGATGATCTCTGAAACACGATATAATTGTAATAGCTTAATATAGAACGAAGATTGGATGAAGACGAGATGTTATGGAAACTAAAGAAAGGTAAACAATATATTAATTAAATACATTGCAGGTAATTTTTTGGACATTATCAAAAGAACAAGGAATACAAATGTAGAGGCGATATGACTAAAGATTTAGTAGACAAAAATATCAGATGTTACCTGATATTTTCTACAGCTCCCAAAGAGCTAGGTCTCGGCCGTCTCCAGAAGTTAGCACGTTTACTGTTGTTGTAAGTCGCCTCGAAGCCGTTGAGGACAGAGCTGTTGATGTTGCTGCTGTTGCTGCTGTTGCTCCGATTCAGTCCCGGGTGGCGCTGAAAGACGGATTGTTGGGGCGGCGGCTCCCCGGTGTTGCTGTAGACAGGGTGCTGATGGACGAGGTCGGAGTGGGAACAGCTTCTGTTGTACCGGTGCAGTGAGGGGCGCCGGGGTGGCTGTGGTGGGCTGGAGGCGGGGCTGTTAGAGGACAAGGACAGTGACCGGAAGTAAGTGTACATTGCGGGGCCAGACATGGCACGCTGGAGGTGTGGATGGATGCTGGGCTCTTCCGCCATGTGGCACTGCACGCCGATATCCCTCTGCCACGGGAAACGGCGCTCGGAGCTCTCGCCAACAATATCTACGTCTCTGAGCCGAGACACGTGGGCCGTGTTGTCGCTGGCGGATCTGACCAGGCCCACCAGGGGACCCGGTCGCCTCGTACGTGGTGGCGATCCCAGGCTCGAGACACGGGCCTCCCGACGTAAGGCACGGAACGGGACTTTGGTCGAAGGCGTGGCCGTCCCGCTGTACGAATGGGATCTCTGGCTGTTGTAGGCGTTTGGGGTCATCGCCGCGTATTCGCCGTCGTCCACCTCCTCGATGGTGGCGGTCATAAGGCTGAGCGGCAGAGAGGACGAAGAATAGTTTCTGCGGCGCGTCTCTGTGTTGTCGCCGCTCTTCATGACTTGACCTGACCGGTGAAAGGGTCCAGCCTCGATGTGAGGATGGCTCCCAACGACGTGACACTCGGCGTCAGCTACGGCGGTTGGGGAATCCCCGTAAGAGTGGGATCTCGACGTGACGTCATTGGCGTTATGTTTTCTGTTGGACAGAATGGATTTCACCGAGAGCTTCTCCAGGGCTACTGGCGTTGAGCAAAGACTTCTGTTGGCGGCGACTGTGTTGTCATCGTCGTTCTTGTAGTAGCTGTAGTTGGTACCCATGTTGTTGTTGTTGTTGCGTGAGTCAGAAAAGAAACCATTGTGATTTATAGTCCCAGAGATAACAGTCTCGTCTACTGCAGAGTCGGCACAAGAAAGTTTTGAGTTAGATATCGTTGAGATTTGCTGCGGGTCGGTCCCGGAGCACTGCCGGTGGGTGGTGCGGGTAGTGTTATTGATGTTGTTGTTGTTGGCCGGGGCCAGGCTCGGTGATGGAGCAGCACTTTCCCTGGTGCTGTCATTTGTCATGTCTAGACCCCTCCTTTGACAAGGTGCGATGGGCGGTGCCATTTTGTCCAGGGGCGTTGCGAGATCAGCGTTTTCGTCAACCCATGGCTCCAAGTCAGAGACCTCATCTGAAACAAAGGATTTCGATAAAGTTATGTCTTGTCTTAAATCGAACATCACTTAACATACTTGCACACGCCTTCATTTGATAAAGAAGAAGATAATTTATAATTCACATTTCAGTTGGTGGTCATCCAGGCTTGCTGGAGGTAACACATTAGTTATTATTTCTGAGAGTATTGATCAGTTACTTGTTTCCCGAAGATAGGAGAAAGACATTGGACGAGCGAAATGTGGAACACGCAATAAAAAATGGCGCAGAGAAATGGAGATGAAACAAAAACAACCCTTGAAGACATCTTCCACGTAAAACTTTGAAGACACCTACCACATACCCAATCTGAAGACAGCTCCCATATACCCAATCAGCAGACAGCTCCAACATACCCACTCTGAAGACAGCTCCCACATACCCACTCTGAAGACAGCTCCCACATACCCAATCTGAAGACAGCTCCCACATACCCACTCTGAAGACAGCTCCCCCATACCCACTCTGAAGACAGCTCCCACATACCCAATCTGAAGACAGCTCCCACATACTCAATCTGAAGACAGCTCCCACATACTCAATCTGAAGACAGCTCCCACATACCCACTCTGAAGACAGCTCCCACATACCAACTCTGAATACAGCTCCCACATACCCAATCTGAAGACAGCTCACACAGACCCAATCTGAAGACAGCTCCCACATACCCAATCTGAAGACAGCTCCCACATACCCAATCTGAAGACAGCTCCCACATACCCAATCTGAAGACAGCTCCCACATACCCAATCTAAAGACAGCTCCCACATACCCAATCTAAAGACAGCTCCCACATACCCAATCTAAAGACAGCTCCCACATACCCAATCTAAAGACAGCTCCCACATACCCAATCTAAAGACAGCTCCCACATACCCAATCTGAAGACAGCTCCCACATACCCAATCTGAAGACAGCTCCCCCATACCCACCCTGAAGACAGCTCCCACATACCCACTCTGAAGACAGCTCCCACATACCCAATCTGAAGACAGCTCCCACATACCCAATCTGAAGACAGCTCCCACATACCCAATCTGAAGACAGCTCCCACATACCCAATCTGAAGACAGCGCCCCCATACCCAATCTGAAGACAGCTCCCACATAAACAATCTGAAGACAGCTCCCAAACCCCTCCTCCCCAAAGCCTCTCGCAAGGGAGAAACCCAATGATTTGTTTTAAAGCGTTCATTGACCTCAAGCCAGCCCCCCCCCCACCTCTCAAGCTGTGTTATGAATATTTATATCATTGTTGTTCTTCATAAATTATTTCAATGTTCCAATATATATTGATTTTTTCAAGAGTTTGGAGTATTTAGAATAAATATTCTGTCCGGGGAAGTTGTAACTATTAGTATCATTTGAAATATCTTCTAATATATATCAGATGACGAGCTTGAGAAATAGGAACATGGTTAAAGTGAAAGAAGAAGGCGGTTATATGCCTTTAAAAATATTGAATGGTAATTTAATCTCGCAACTATAAAAACGCTAGATCTATATTTTGACTTGACTTCTAACCCTCAGGTTCACAACATGATACTGTAGCAAATCCTGTGAAATACAAGAAGGATGGGCGTTTTATACCCATAGATCCACCCATCGAAGTAATCCACTATTCAGGTAATGGAAGTGGATCATTTTGTCAACATGGATCCACCCATCCATTTAACTGAAGTGGGGAGTGACACGGATTTCCTATAAACTGAATCGTGTCTAATCCTTTTGGCCGTTCAACAAAACAGCATGTATCTTAAAACTATATATAGGCATACTCGTCAGTTCAACAAGACAATTTTTCCTTTTGAAGTCATTTATAGGCCTAATCTTCAAGTCAACATAACTATAGGTATCTTTAAATCAATCTATAGACTAAACCTTTAGGTTAAAAAAAGAAACAATGTGTCTCTTTAAAGTCATCTATAAGCCAAGTCTACAGTTAATCAAAACAACATGTCCTTTTAAAGTCATCTAAAGGCCAAGCCTACAGTTAATCAAAGCAACATGTCCCTTTGAAGTCAACTATAGGTCAAGCCTTCAGTTCAACAAAACAACATGTCCGTTTAAAGTCATCTATAGGTCAAGCCTTCAGTTCAACAAAACAACATGTCCGTTTAAAGTCATCTATTGGTCAAGCCTTCAGTTCAACAAAACAACATGTCCGTTTAAAGTCATCTATTGGTCAAGCCTTCAGTTCAACAAAACAACATGTATATTTTAAGGCACGTATAGGCCAAATCTTTGAGTGTATTTTGAATACCATATTCAATAATCTTTGTTCATCCTATACGGTGAATATACGAGTGAATATGAGCCATGTTGTAAGTCTGACATGATCAATTTGTTTGAAATCTGAGACTTTTAATAATGGCCTCTTGTTTAATGTCATATTTTCCACATTTTCTTTGTATCTGATAATAAAGGTTTGGTAATTACTAGAATATTGCTTATATGAATTGTATAAGTAATTTTCTTTATGTAAACTTATGTATTTAAATGTAGCCCCGTACACACACCTGTCCTAAGAAGCCCCGTACACACACCTGTCCCAAGAAGCCCCGTACACACACCTGTCCTAAGAAGCCCCGTACACACAACTGTCCTAAGAAGCCCCGTACACACACCTGTCCTAAGAAGCCCCGTACACACACCTGTCCTAAGAAGCCCCGTACACACACCTGTCCCAAGAAGCCCCGTACACACACCTGTCCCAAGAAGCCCCGTACACACACCTGTCCCAAGAAGCCCCGTACACACACGTGTACCAAGAAGCCCCGGACACACACCTGTCCTAAGAAGCCCCGTACACACACCTGTCCCAAGAAGCCCCGTACACACACCTGTCCTAAGAAGCCCCGTACACACACCTGTCCCAAGAAGCCCGGTACATACACCTGCACCAAGAACGCCCCCAATTCACTCCTTTCCACAAGACGACCATTAAACACACCTGCCCCTCAGCACACCCCTTGCGCACACCTGTACCCAGAACGCCCCTGACACACTGCTTTTTGTTGAGCTTGTTCAACATCTCATACTGTCATCAACAATGTCGTCATTGATCGCGTAGTATGTTATGTTCCGATGATTGCAGGCGCTCTTTTGTTGTTTTTGGGTTGTTGTTGTTTTTTTCCGAACAACTTGCAAACTTTAAAAAAAAAAGATACATTATGAGGATAATGTCATGTAAAAACCATCTGTAATCTTTGCTTTATGTGTCATGATTATGTCCATATCTTACACGGCGATGTGTACACTTCACATCCGCTCAACTTATTTCATACAGCAATGCAGTCAAGGAACACAGCTTACAAGAATCCGAAAATAGTGAAAACTTTCGGGAATTTTATTTCGCACGCCTATTGAACTCAATGTTACAGCCAGACTTACACACGAAGAAAATTATTCATTGGGATGATTATTTTTTCGCAATTCTATTAACAGTAAAGCGTATATATATATTCTGTTAGAATTTGGAAACCTCTGGCTAATAGCTGACGATTTCAAGGAATAAACATGATTTGTCTTCCTTCGTTCTCGTTGAAACATTAAACAACACTTTAAAACAACTTTTTTTTGTTGTATGAATCCTTTATAAAATGTAATTATAGAGCAATTAAGGTTGGGGGGGGGGGAGTGGGGGGGAGGGAATTGGATAAAAGCATGCATAAAAGTAACGCACTTTATAAAAGAATCCGAATTATTTCCCCCCCCCCCACCCCCCCTCAAGGCTCACAACCACACACACCCTAATCCTCCCC
>CAXITT010000562.1:210487-296084 GCA_964033795.1 Lymnaea stagnalis
TGTT
This sequence comes from Lymnaea stagnalis, assembly GCA_964033795.1. Classification (NCBI taxonomy): domain Eukaryota; kingdom Metazoa; phylum Mollusca; class Gastropoda; family Lymnaeidae; genus Lymnaea; species Lymnaea stagnalis. Next base: position 210,492 of record CAXITT010000562.1, read on the forward strand.
TTTTTTTTTTTTTTTTTTCTAAATAACCCTATTTAAAGCAGTTATCGGAAATGTTCAGTCATTTTCCCGTTGGAAAAGAGGAAAAAACTACTGGGGTGGGGGGGGTGGTGGTGTGGGGCTAAACATTTGATATAATGTGTTTCCATCGGAAACAAGTCTATGTGCCAAGTTTCAGCTCGACAGGTTGACGGGTTGCGGGTCAATTAGCCTTCCGAACATTTTGCCTGTCAGCCAGCCTGCCACCCAGACAGCCTGCCACCCAGACAGCCTGCCACCCAGACAGCCTGCCACCCACGAACAAAAGGAAATTTAATAAAAAATATTTTTTGAAAAATTTAATACAAAAAAAACAACACACAAAAACTCAACATCATGTGAAGTCTTGGGGGAGGGTAATAATGATTACAATGTTATTTAAACTCACTCTACAATTGTATCTCATGATTTAAGTTGAAATGATTTTTTTTAAAAACTTTTTCACAATACACATTTTCTAGTTGTATTAAAAGTGTTCACGGGCTGCTAGAATAGTGGCTTTGACTGTAAAAACTACATTTTCTAGTTGTAATACAAGTTTCCACGGGCTGCTAGAATAGTGGCTTTGACTGTAAAAACTACATTTTCTAGTTGTATTAAAAGTGTCCACGGGCTGCTAGAATCGTGGCTTTGACTGTAAAACTATATTTTAATTTATTAAAAGTGTTCGCGGGCTGCTATAAGAGTGGCTTTCTTCAAGGAACTATATTTCTAGGTGTATTATACAAGTTCACGTGTTGCTAGAATAGTGGCTTTTGTCTGTAACAAAGCCATCGTATTTTAATCCAAGAAAGCGCTGGCTGGTTGAAAGGCCTTGCATCAATAATTCACCAGCGAAAGCATTACATCCCGCGTTAGTTGAATCTTTCAGGCAATATGAGATGGTCTAACAGGACGTAAGTGGTGGGCGTTAATGAAAACTTTTTTTTTGTCCACTTATGGATTTCGATTAGGGTTTCTCATTTCCTGACATTTAAAAAAATTTCTTTTGCTTATCCCTGGAGAACTTAGGATGAAGTTTTCACCTTACCGGGATGCCGTGATTTCCTGAGATGCCGGGATTTCAACCGGAAATAAAATTATTCAAATGAAGAATATCTTTTAAACTGAATGAAATTATAAAAGAGTTGATTTATGGTGTTGCTAAATTGTCATTGTCTATTAATCAGTAAAGAATCAGTTTTACGGTTGGTTGAGAGTTTAGTCCCTTGGTGCTAGTTTCAGAGTGGGCATGTAGAAGATGTATTGACTAGTAGTAGATAATTAGCTAATTAATATGCTTGTTGAGCAAAAGTTGGATATAACTTTATGAGTTGTTTTTTCTGTACAGGTCGTCGTTAATTGTAGTTTCGAGTCCGTAACTAAATATTTACAAAGAAATGTTTCTAAAAGCTTGTAACAAGAAATTTTTTTTAGAATATAAAAAAAAAAAAAATTGGGGCATTTTCATACACGTATCGATGCCTGTGTTTGTCATACTATGTTGATACACGTTTCGATGCCTGTATTTGTCTTAACATGTTCATACACGTTTCGATGCCTGTACTTGTCATAGTATGTATCAACACGTATCTATATATCTGCATGTGATACTGGGACTTCACTAAAACGACAGTTTTTGACAATCTGTCATATACTGAAATGTTAAAAAATAAAAAAAATATTCAACAAAAACTGGGATCTCCGGGATAGGAACATTTCCCATAAAGTTTTTTATTTACTAACAATCGAGCGGGACCTCGGTCTTTTATTTACTAACAATCATGCGGGACCTCGGTCTTTTATTTACTAACAATCGTGCGGGACCTCGGTCTTTTATTTACTAACAATCGTGCGGGACCTCGGTCTTTATTTACTAAAAATCGTGCGGAATCTCGGTCTTTTATTTACTAACAATCGTGTGGGACCTCGGTCTTTAATTTACTAACAATCGTGCGGGACCACGGTCTTATATTTACTAACAATCGTGCGGGACCTCGGTCTTTAATGTACTAACAATCTTGCGGGACCTCGGTCTTTTATGTACTAACAATCGTGTGGGACCTCGGTCTTTTATTTACTAACAATCGTGTGGGACCTCGGTCTTTTATTTACTAACAATCGTGCGGGACCTCGGTCTTTTATTTACTAACAATCGTGCGGGACCTCGGTCTTTAATTTACTAACAATCGTGCGGGACCTCGGTCTTTTATTTACTAACAATCGTGCGGGACCTCGGTCTTTAATTTACTAACAATCGTGCGGGACCTCGGTCTTATATTTACTAACAATCGTGCGGGACCTCGGTCTTTTATTTACTAACAATCGTGCGGGACCTCGGTCTTTTATTTACTAACAATCGTGCGGGACCTCGGTCTTTTATTTACTAACAATCGTGCGGGACCTCGGTCTTTTATTTACTAACAATCGTGCGGGACCTCGGTCTTTTATTTACTAACAATCGTGCGGGACCTCGGTCTTTTATTTACTAACAATCGTGCGGGACCTCGGTCTTTTATTTACTAACAATCGTGCGGGACCTCGGTCTTTTATTTACTAACAATCGTGCGGGACCTCGGTCTTTTATTTACTAACAATCGTGCGGGACCTCGGTCTTTTATTTACTAACAATCGTGCGGGACCTCGGTCTTTTATTTACTAACAATCGTGCGGGACCTCGGTCTTTTATTTACTAACAATCGTGCGGGACCTCGGTCTTTTATTTACTAACAATCGTGCGGGACCTCGGTCTTTTATTTACTAACAATCGTGCGGGACCTCGGTCTTTTATTTACTAACAATCGTGCGGGACCTCGGTCTTTTATTTACTAACAATCGTGCGGGACCTCGGTCTTTTATTTACTAACAATCGTGCGGGACCTCGGTCTTTTATTTACTAACAATCGTGCGGGACCTCGGTCTTTTATTTACTAACAATCGTGCGGGACCTCGGTCTTTTATTTACTAACAATCGTGCGGGACCTCGGTCTTTTATTTACTAACAATCGTGCGGGACCTCGGTCTTTTATTTACTAACAATCGTGCGGGACCTCGGTCTTTTATTTACTAACAATCGTGCGGGACCTCGGTCTTATATTTACTAACAATCGTGTGGGACCTCGGTCTTTTATTTACTAACAATTGTGCGGGACCTCGGTCTTTTATTTACTAACAATTGTGCGGGACCTCGGTCTTTTATTTACTAACAATTGTGCGGGACCTCGGTCTTATATTTACTAACAATCGTGTGGGACCTCGGTCTTTTATTTACTAACAATCGTGTGGGACCTCGGTCTTTTATTTACTAACAATCGTGCAGGACCTCGTCTTTAATTTACTAACAATCGTGTGGGACCTCGGTCTTTTATTTACTAACAATCGTGCAGGACCTCGTCTTTAATTTACTAACAATCGTGTGGGACCTCGGTCTTATATTTACTAACAATCGTGCGGGACCTCGGTCTTATATTTACTAACAATCGTGTGGGACCTCGGCAAAAAAAACAACTTAATTCGATGCAACTGTTGGAAAAGTTTAAAGTGCATGTAAAGAACCACCACCCTTCACAAAGGCATCAACGTTGAAGATATCAAAGTTGAAGATATCAAAGTTGAAGATATCAAAGTTGAAGATATCAAAGTTGAAGATATCAAAGTTGAAGATATCAAAGTTGAAGATATCAAAGTTGAAGATATCAAAGTTGAAGATATCAAAGTTGAAGATATCAAAGTTGAAGATATCAAAGTTGAAGATATCAAAGTTGAAGATATCAAAGTTGAAGATATCAATAGTATGAAACATGATCTCGCCGATAAAGTCATAAAATCAATAGTGTAAAATAGCAATAAAATAGGCTCCAAAATGATCAATACAGTGAGCGTGGGTCCTCAAAATATAGAACAGGAGAAATAATTTGTTGTTTTTATCTTTCCTCATTATCCAATTATGATCGATGAACTGCTATCAAATAGGAATGAGTATCTAGAGGACATGAAAGTAAATCAAAGGTATTGATTGTGTCTCTTCATCTCACAGTCAACAAGTATCTATCTATCTGATGGTTGCCAGCTACTTGTTTACGGCTGGTCACATCAGACTCCGTTTGATCACTGTAACATTTCCGATTGTTTGGCCGAGTGCTAACTGGACCGTTGTGTCCCTACGTCCCTACGCCTTAAGACCGCAACGCTGGTCTTGGTTGTTGTTGACATAAAATGCTACAGCACCGATAGTTTGGTTGGTTTGTTTGTTTTTAGAATAAATGCTACAACATTAATATTGTGTTGGATTTTATTTCAAATTTCGTAAATAACATAATAATTTAAGTTTTATTTTAAGTGTATATATGTCTATCTCCCTTTATTTCCCAAATCCATTCCTCCTTTTCGTCGAATTGTTTTTTAAAACAAAAGAAATAGATTTATTCCGTTCTTTCGTCTCACCCACTGCCCTCTATGTACGGTGACGACATGCATAGCAATGCGGGCTACCTCAAGCTGCTTACATCGGTAGGACACGGAGCAATCCCATTCCGATTCCTCATGACATTCATTACCATATTACACGGGCAGTGCTCCCAGACCAAGGGAGATCGCTCCCGTGGAAGCGCTGCGGGACAAGAAACATAACTCTTCGTTAGTCTCAATTACCAAGGACTGCTACTGGCCGAATATGGAATGAAAAGATAAATATGAGTCTATGACGGTGATTTATTTTTCACGCAATCATGATTGGTATGATTCTAGGTACTAAGAGGGGTATGATTCTAGGTATCGTTAAGCGTATAATTCTAGGTATCATGAGGTGTATGATTCTAGATACTATGAGTGGTATAACTCTTTGTATCATGAGAAGTGATTCTTGGTATCATGAGTGGTATGATTCTGGTCAAACAGGGGTGGTATGATTCTGGTCAAACATGCGTGGTATGATTCTGGTCAAACATGCGTGGTATGATTCTGGTCAAACATGCGTGGTATGATTCTGGTCAAACAGGGGTGGTATGATTCTGGTCAAACATGCGTGGTATGATTCTGGTCAAACATGCGTGGTATGATTCTGGTTAAACAGGCGTGGTATGATGCTGGTCAAACAGGCATGGTATGATTCTGGTCAAACATGCGTGGTATGATTCTGGTCAAATATGCTTGGTATGATTCTGGTCAAATAGGCGTGGTATGATTCTGGTCAAATATGCTTGGTATGATTCTGGTCAAATAGGCGTGGTATGATTCTGGTAAAACATGAGTGGTATGATTCTGGTAAAACATGAGTGGTATGATTCTGGTTAAACAGGCGTGGTATGATTCTGGTTAAACATGCGTGGTATGATTCTGATCAAACATGCGTGGTATGATTCTGGTCAAATATGCGTGGTATGACAGTTTCGGTACATGATTGGTAATGTTCCTATGTAAAGAAAGCCCCCCCCCCCCCCCCTTGACCCACGTGATTTTATTGTACAGTGCCAGAAAATAACTTAAGTCCATGCCAGCATATATTCGATTTACAATACAGCTCTTTGACTTTAACTCCCGTCTTAGGCCTACACCTGTCTTTAAACTGTTACCTGTGATTAAATCTAAAACTAAATGCGCGTATCTTGTTCATACAAAATAACAAGGTTTTTTTCTGTTTCGTTGCAGCGATCAAAACTGAAATATGCAGCCTAGCAGATGGTCTTTTTTTCCTCTAAATTCCTGGTGATAAATCATGTTTAAAAGTAAATGGCTTGCAAATGACCTCTAAGCCTGTTAGCAGTGAAGTGGAGCGGGGTGAAATGATGGTGAAAGTTAAATGATGCCAGGACATAAATTCGAAGATGAATAACTTTAAATGTCAGATTATTTTGGTGGAGGTAATATCACGTATCGGAGTCACATTACCGGAGTCCATGTTGTAGACTTAATGGATTGGAATAATGATAGATAAGGCTTGTGTGTGGGGGGAGGGGGGTTGAGACGATATGATATCGGAATCTTAGTATTAAATAATATCGGAATCTTACTTTGAACTAATATCGGAATCTTCTATAGTATGAACTAATATCGGAATATCGGAATCTTAGTATGAACTAATATCGGAATCTTAGTATGAACAATTGATGTGCAATTGATGTGCCTACGTTTTGAAGTCCAGTCATTGGTGTGCAATAGGTGTAGACGATCTTTAATCTCCTTAGATATGCCTAAAGGAGACTTATGGATGTTGTGTTCACGTTGTGTTCACGTTGTGTTCACGTTGTGTTCACGTTGTGTTCACGTTGTGTTCACGTTGTGTTCACGTTGTGTTCACGTCGTGTTCACGTCGTGTTCACGTCGTGTTCACGTCGTGTTCACGTTGTGTTCACGTTTTTATGCACGAAATGTTTTTGTTTTTTTAAAACATATATATAGCATAGCTGGGGTGGTCCTTTCGAAACATTTGAGTATAAGCGGCCCCTAGTTATAAGCCACCGCATCTTTAGTTCTGGAGATGGTGTTACAATAAGATAATCTTCAGATGGTTAACAATAGGATAATCTTCAGATGGTGTAACAATAGGATAATCTTCAGATGGTGTAACAATAGGATAATCTTCAGATGGTGTAACAATAGGATAATCTTCAGATGGTGTAACAATAGGATAATCTCGATATTGTGTAGCAATGGGTGATCTTGGGATGGTTAACATTGAATGATCTTGAGATGGTGTAACAATGGGATGATCTTGAGATGGTGTAACAATAGGATAATCTTCAGATGGAGTAACAATGGGATGAACTTGAGATGATGTTACCACGGAGCGATCTTGAGATGGTGTAAAAAGGGAACAATCTTGTGACGTTGTAACAACGTGATGATCTTAAGATGGTGCAATAATGGGGTGGTCTTGAGGCAACGGTTCCCTTCTAAAGTTGTTCCAAATGTAATATGAGGTAAGAATTATTTTATGTAACACCAGCACTGCTTACATCAGCTGGACAATTTTGACACAATCACTGCTTACATCAGCTGGACATTTGAACAAGATTCCTTTTATTATAAGTGCGCATCCGTCAAATCTCATTCATCCGTCATATCTCATTCATCCGTCGTATCTCATTCATCCGTCATATCTCATTCATCCATCATATTTCATTAATCCGTCATATCTCATTCATCCGTCACATCTCATTCATCCGTCGTATCTCATTCATCCGTCGTATCTCATTCATCCGTCGTATCTCATTCATCCGTCGTATCTCATTCATCCGTCGTATCTCATTCATCCGTCGTATCTCATTCATCCGTCGTAGCTGATGAATTATCTCATTCATCCGTCGTATCTCATTCATCCGTCATATTTCATTCATCCGTCATATCTCATTCATCCGTCATATCTCATTCATCCGTCGTATCTCATTCATCCGTCGTATCTCATTCATCCGTCGTATCTCATTCATCCGTCGTATCTCATTCATCCGTCGTATCTCATTCATCCGTCATATCTCATTCATCCGTCAATATCTCATTCATCCGTCATACCTCAATTCATCCGTCGTATCCCATTCATCCGTCATACCTCAATTCATCCGTCGTATCCCATTCATCCGTCATACCTCATTCATCCGTCGTATCTCATTCATCCGTCGTATCTCATTCATCCGTCGTATCTCATTATCCGTCGTATCTCATTCATCCGTCATATCTCATTCATCCGTCATATCTCATTCGTCCGTCATACCTCATTCGTCCGTCATACCTCATTCGTCCGTCGTATCTCATTCATCCGTCATATCTCATTCATCCGTCATATATCATTCATTCGTCATATCTCATTCATTCGTCATATCTCATTCATCCGTCATATCTCATTCATCCGTCATATCTCATTCATCCGTCATATCTCATTCATGCGTCATATCTCATTCATTCGTCGTATCTCATTCATTCGTCGTATCTCATTCATTCGTCATATCTCATTCATCCGTCATATATCATTCATCCGTCATATATCATTCATCCGTCATATCTCATTCATCCGTCATATCTCATTCATGCGTCATATCTCATTCATTCGTCATATCTCATTCATCCGTCATATCTCATTCATCCGTCATATCTCATTCATCCGTCATATCTCATTCATCCGTCATATCTCATTCATCCGTCATATCTCATTCATCCGTCATATCTCATTCATGCGTCATATCTCATTCATTCGTCGTATCTCATTCATTCGTCGTATGTAGTGTTGATACAAATCGTCACTTACTTGTTGGCCCTAATGCTTAATCGGAGATTTTCAAACAAAAAAGAACGGATTCATCCATACGAATCTGTCTACATCCAAAACATTTGATTTGAACCTCTTGAACAAGGATTCATCCATACGAATCTGTCTACGTCCAAAACATTTGATTTGAACCTCTTGAACAAGGATTCATCCATACGAAGCTGTCTACGTCCAACACATTTGATTTGAACCTCTTGAACAAGGATTCATCCATACGAATCTGTCTACGTCCAAAACATTTGATTTGAACCTCTTGAACAAGGATTCATCCATACGAAGCTGTCTACGTCCAAAACATTTGATTTGAACCTCTTGAACAAGGATTCATCCATACGAAGCTGTCTACGTCCAAAACATTTGATTTGAACCTCTTGAACAAGGATTCATCCATACGAATCTGTCTACATCCAAAACATTTGATTTGAACCTCTTGAACAAGGATTCATCCATACGAAGCTGTCTACGTCCAAAACATTTGATTTGAACCTCTTGAACAAGGATTCATCCATACGAATCTGTCTACATCCAAAACATTTGATTTGAACCTCTTGAACAAGGATTCATCCATACGAAGCTGTCTACGTCCAAAACCTTTGATTTGAACCTCTTGAACAAGGATTCATCCATACGAAGCTGTCAACGTCCAAAACATTTGATTTGAACCTCTTGAACAAGGATTCATCCATACGAAGCTGTCTACGTCCAACACATTTGATTTGAACCTCTTGAACAAGGATTCATCCATGCGAATCTGTCTACGTCCAACACATTTGATTTGAACCTCTTGAACAAGGATTCATCCATAAGAATCTGTCTATGTCCAACACATTTGATTTGAACCTCTTGAACAAGGATTCATCCATACGAAGCTGTCTACGTCCAACACATTTGATTTGAACCTCTTGAACAAGGATTTATCCATACGAATCTGTCTACGTCCAACACATTTGATTTGAACCTCTTGAACAAGGATTTATCCATACGAATCTGTCTATGTCCAACACATTTGATTTGAACCTCTTGAACAAGGATTTATCCATACGAATCTGTCTACGTCCAACACATTTGATTTGAACCTCTTGAACAAGAATTCATTCATACGAAGCTGTCTACGTCCAACACATTTGATTTGAACCTCTTGAACAAGGATTTATCCATACGAATCTGTCTACGTCCAACACATTTGATTTGAACCTCTTGAACAAGAATTCATTCATACGAAGCTGTCTACGTCCAACACATTTGATTTGAACCTCTTGAACAAGGATTCATTCATACGAATCTTTCTATGTCCAACACATTTGATTTGAACCTCTTGAACAAGGATTTATCCATACGAATCTGTCTACGTCCAACACATTTGATTTGAACCTCTTGAACAAGGATTTATCCATACGAATCTGTCTATGTCCAACACATTTGATTTGAACCTCTTGAACAAGGATTTATCCATACGAATCTGTCTACGTCCAACACATTTGATTTGAACCTCTTGAACAAGGATTCATTCATACGAAGCTGTCTACGTCCAACACATTTGATTTGAACCTCTTGAACAAGGATTCATTCATACGAATCTGTCTATGTCCAACACATTTGATTTGAACCTCTTGAACAAGGATTCATTCATACGAAGCTGTCTATGTTCATTTGATTTGATCCTCTAGAACAAGGATTCATTCCAGGAATAATTTCAACTGTTTGGGGAGAGAAAGGTGGAGGCGGGCGGCATTAAAACTGAATTAGCAATCACAGCAGAGGTCCAGGAACTAATGGTCAAGTCTTTAAGAAAACTTCCCTCTAATCCACACTTGTGTAAGGATGCTTACAAGAGGGTGAAGTCTGCACAATACTGTAGGATTATGAACTCTAAAAGTAAACGATGAAGCTGCCAAATTTACAATAGTATTACCGTATTTCAACGAGTACATAAACCGTTATGTAACTTTCTTCTCGTGCAACATTTATGCTCACGCGCTCAGGACACAGTTTTTAAAATATTTGTTCAAACTTTGCACTAGAGGCAGGCCGCATTTCGGTTTCGGCGCCAAAATTTTCCGTATTATCATCCTCCGCGGTAGATTCGGTAGAGAAAGAAAACTAAACACCCGGTTGAATTTCGGTTTAGGGTGAAATTGATTTAGGCTTCTCGTAGTCTACCAGAAATCAGATAGTCACTCTTTTTTTGTCTGCCGGCAATCCAATATTTTATTATTGCTCGAGTCTTGCTGGCACAACCGTGAAATGTGACCACTCCTCTCAGGACACAGCTCACGGCTGTGAAATGTGACCACTCCTCTAAGAACACAGCTCACGGCTGTGAAATGTGAACTTTGCTCTGAGAACACAGCTCACGGCTGTGAAATATAACCACTCCTCTGAGAACACAGCATGTAACCATTCCTCTGAGAACACAGCTAACGGCTGTGAAATGTAACCACTCCTCTGAGAACACAGCTCACGGCTGTGAAATGTAACCACTCCTCTGAGAACACAGCTCACGGCTGTGAAATGTAACCACTCCTCTGAGAACACAGCTCACGGCTGTGAAATGTAACCACTCCTCTGAGAACACAGCTCACGGCTGTGAAATGTAACCACTCCTCTGAGAACACAGCTCACGGCTGTGAAATGTAACCACTCCTCTGAGAACACAGCTCACGGCTGTGAAATGTAACCACTCCTCTGAGAACACAGCTCACAGCTGCTTTACGACGCATTTGTCCGATATTTCCACACAAAAAATAAAGTTATAATTACGCATAGAAAAAAATGTAAATAGTTTATTGAAAACAAAATAATGCAATGATAACATTTTTGTCTGCACCGCTGACCAGCGCGGCAAGGGAGCAGCTGTTCAGAGCAGCAGGAAAGCTGTACGCTGACCAGCGTGGCAAGGGAGCAGCTGGTCAGAGCAGCACGAAAGCTGTATGCTGACCAGCGTGGCAAGGGAGCAGCTGGTCAGAGCAGCACGAAAGCTGTATGCTGACCAGCGTGGCAAGGGAGCAGCTGTTCAGAGCAGCACGAAAGCTGTATGCTGACCAGCGTGGCAAGGGAGCAGCTGGTCAGCACGAAAGCAAACTACTGGGCAATAATGCGCAGACATTTTTGTTATGTGAATTGCAACATTCGTTTGTTTGACTTCCATTACTAACCAATTATCTATTAAACTATTGTTGATAATGTTGAATAGTTTTTTTGTTTTGTTTATTGCATTATTGTTTCACGACATAGTTTTTAATTAATTTTCTTGCTGGGTTATATATCTTTCGGTTTAGGCCGAAAGTCTAGTTAAGCTTTTGGTGTCGGCTTCGGTTTTTTAACTTTATTTTTAACTTTATCACTGGATTCGGTGTAAAGTCTCAACAACCACAAAAATATGCTCACAAGTACTGGAAAAAATAGAGGAAACGTTGTCCATCAGCTAAATCAGAGCCATATAAGATATATCAAATGCCTACAAGCTTTGATTTCCATAAGCTAAATCAGAGTTTCATAAGTGTATAGCTTATGGAGGTCCTGGTAATCTCAACTTCAGCACTCCAGGATCAAGCATTCACTGAACTCATGAGTTTTGAATTAAGAACATGGCAGGTCTGCACAGTTGCGGGAAAGCTGCTGTTGCAGTTGTGGCTTAATGAGACAGATCCACACAGGGTAGATGAGAACAGCACTTCAAGCCATGGTCTTGACAAGTTTCTCCCGATCTCATCACCTAAGACACCACACCACCTGGTCGCCATCAATATCCATCTTCATTTTCTGCTTAATGTTCGTTTATGTGAAAGTAACAGACGAGTGTGTATAAATAGATTGACTTCGATGTCTCTCGGTAAAGAAACAGAACATGCTTTGTTGTGAAGAGGCTGAATGTGGTTAACCGAGAATGGCCAGACCAAGCTACAGAATGGGTGTGGTTAAATTAGAATGCCGCATGGCCAGACTAAGCTACAGAATGAATGTGGTTAACTGAGAATGTGGTTAATTGAGAATGTGGTTAACCAAGAATAGCCAAATGGCCAGACCAAGCAGATGCCACAACCATGGATCTAAGATTATGTTGTAAAACGAAGCTCTTGAAATATTAAGTCAATTTTACCGACATGTTAATACGACTACAAATTTTTACGGTTGTCTTAATGTTCGGCTGTGATACAAATTTCGATGGTAAATTTTGCGAATGCATAAATCAAGGAATCATTTTATGACTGACTGCAAGTTGGCTGTAAATTCTAAGAAAGAAACTGTCAAATGTTGGTCTAAACATAAAGCCTTCCTTAAATCTGTTTCAAGTATTCATACGGGTGCTACAGTAGTGACTTTACCCCCTCCCCCCCCCCAAATGCTTTTGTAAAAGGAACTAAATTTCTGTGGTTCTGTGGTTGTTAAAGACATGACTAATCCAACAGGTCATCTATACGAGCTGGTCTGGTCAGTATTTGAAACACTGATGACAGTAACAATAGGTCAGCAATAACAGCTAGACAGGTAAGTTTTTTTACAACATTGATAACAGTTTGATACCATTGGTCTTTTTCAAGCGCAGGCCTGGTCAGTAATTTAGAAAGAACACTGGCTTTTATTTATCGAAACAACTAAAGCAATAGTTTCTACACATGTCAACAATCCACGTAGAATATAATATAAAACAGTCTCATACATGGGCATAGCTATAGATTCAAAATTTCACTATACACTGATAAAAAAGTATACTCATAAGCCTAGACAGCACCGACTCACCCCTTTCCCAGTTCGGAAATACCAGCTAAAAACTGATTTACAAAATATCACGAAATGCTAGACAATAGGAACGTCATTTCTGTGTTTAGTTTTAACCTGACATGAAATCGCGTGTTTAAAGAGGATATATGAGATCTCGTGTTCAAGGATACGAGATAAGAGATCTCCTGTTTAAGGATGAGACATGAGATCTCGTGTTTAAGGAAGAGTCATGAGATCTCGTGCTAGCATGCTCACAGCGTTCACAATTGTTGAACACATTTGAGAAAACAATTAATACCGGCCATATTTAGTTTGCGCATAGCACACAAGTGCTATAGATTGTGTTTGCTTATCCATGTGCTACAGATTGTACTTGTTTAATCATGTTGTAATAATATAAACCAGAAGAGTTACTGATTCACAGTTCATTCCCGGCACTGCTTTCTGCTTACTACTCACTGCTTACTACTCACTGCTTACTACTCACTGCTTAATACTCACTGCTTACTACTCACTGCTTACTACTCACTGCTTACTACTCCCTGCTTACAACTCACTGCTTACTACTCACAGATTACTACTCACTTCTGATTACTCACTGCTTACTACTCACTGCTTACTACTCACTGCTTACTACTCCCTGCTTACTCCTCACAGATTACTACTCACTTCTGATTACTCACTGCTTACTACTCACTGCTTACTACTCACTGCTTACTACTCCCTGCTTACTCCTCACTGCCTACTCCTTACAGCCCACTGCTCACTGCTTACAAACGAAACAGGGGAGAAAGAAAACTCATTAAATTAAGATTAAATATATTGCGACATATGTTACCCCTGTGACAGCAGTGGAGGATTGAAATATTGTGACACCTTCTGGCTGTAGATCACAATGACACAGTTCAACATATGAACATCATGACGTTGTACGACACAATGACAGTTGTGGAGCATATGAATACCATGACATAATACACAATGACAGTTGTGGAGCATATGAATACCATGACGTAATACACAATGGCAGTTGTGGAGGATTTGAATATCTTCCCACACATGGGAAGCAACTCGGCGTCAGATAATCAGAGAAGTCCCAGAAGGCCGTGCAGAGGTTGGGCTTATTTCCCATTTTGACTGTGCTTCATTAGAGCTAATCTCCCCACCTCCGCAACGCATTCTGGCTGACCGCTGGTTCTCAATTGGGAAAATACGGGGATACATTTATTGGATGTTTTAAAAAAGGATATTTGACCCCGCCTCACAGAACCTGGGTGTACTGTCAACAACTTGTTACTGTGTCATAGAACCTGAGTGCACTGTCAACAACTTGTTACTGTGTCATAGAACCTGAGTGTACTGTCAACAACTTGTTACTGTGTCATAGAACCTGAGTGTACTGTCAACAGCTTGTTACTTTATCATAGAATATGAGTGTACTGTCAACAACTTGTTACCGTGTCATAGAATCTGAGTGTACTGTCAACAACTTGTTACTTTGTCATAGAATCTGAGTGTACTGTCAACAACTTGTTACTGTGTTATAGAAACTAAGTGTACTGTCAACAACTTGTTACTGTGTCATAGAATCTGAGTGTACTGTCAACAACTGGTTACTGTGTCATAGAATCTGAGTGTACTGTCAACAACTGTTACTGTGTCATAGAACCTGAGTGTACTGTCAACAACTTGTTACTGTGTCATAGAACCTGAGTGTACTGTCAACAACTTGTTACTGTGTCATAGAACCTGAGTGTACTGTCAACAACTTGTTACTGTGTCATAGAACCTGAGTGTACTGTCAACAACTTGTTACTGTGTCATAGAACCTGAGTGTACTGTCAACAACTTGTTACTGTGTCATAGAACCTGAGTGTACTGTCAACAACTTGTTACTGTGTCATAGAACCTGAGTGTACTGTCAACAACTTGTTACTGTGTCATAGAACCTGAGTGTACTGTCAACAACTTGTTACTGTGTCATAGAACCTGAGTGTACTGTCAACAACTGTTAAAGCTGCGGTATGCTACATTTGTGGAGATTGGATTTATTAGTAGATGTGTCTTTTATTAATATGATCAAATACATGACTGAGATAGAGATCAAATACATGAGTGAGTTAAAGATCAAATACATGACTGAGATAAAGATCAAAATACATGACTGAGATAGAGATCAAATACTTGACTGAGACAGAGATCAAATACTTGACTGAGATAGAGATCAAATGCATGGCTGAGACTTAAATTAAACCAAGAAGAAATGTAAGCCTGACTTCAACTAGCAGACGGAACGCAGTTCGTATTAATGGGTTTAGAACATACAACAACAGAACCCCTGGTCTAGGCGGAGAAACCATTTGTTATATTATGTACTTTCTATCTCCGCTTTCTCTCTCTCTTTCTCTCTCTCCTTCCGCTCTCCCCCTCTCTCTCCCCTCTCTCTCCCCTCTCTCTCTTCCTCCTCTCTCTCTTCCTCCGTTCTCTCTCTCTCGTCCTCCTCCTCTCTCTCTCTTTCTCTCTCTCCCCCTCTTCTCTTTCTCCCTGCCCTCTCTCTCCCTCCTTCCTCTCCCTCTCTCTTTCTCTCTCTCTCTCTCCTCCGTTCTCTCTCGATTCCCCTCGTATTTTCCTTAATGACAACGGCTTAATAGCAACCCACCGCCCACCCGAGGAGCGGTTGCCCAATATCATCTGGCATCATCCGAAGTAATTGTGTCTATTTCATGCCGGGATTGTGATATGCCAGGCCTGCTAAACAAAGAAGGTTTCAGACGCCTCGCAAGTAAATTGAAAAGACTGGTTCATTGTGCACTGAACTTAAAGCGTTACATACAGATAGGTCAAAATATCGGTACGTACATGCGATGAACTTAGTCATTATTATCGAAAACAAAACAAGGAGTAACTGTACTCCAGACCACAGATAAGCCACACATAGAACTAGCTGACCCCCCCCACCCCCTCCGGGCCATGCTACTTACTATAAAACAAGGGCAAGTTATCTCAAACGCAAGAGATTACAAAGAATGACATCCTTTATAAATTCTTTCGGTTAAAACTGACTCGTCAACCTCGAAAGGTTGCTCATATAAGAGATGGCAAACTCCGATTGGAGATGTCAGTTTCCTCGCCACTACAAACCGCTTGGTTGGAGGTTACGGGCGACAGCCCCAACCGAAAACAGGCTGGTGTACATTGCACACAATGACAACAACTCTGATAGTTCCGTAGGCTGGTGTACATTGCACTCAATGACAGTAGACTCCTAGAGTTCTGTAGCCTTGTCTATATTGCACTCATTGAAAGATTAGGCTACTCTTGCGACTCTCCTGGTACAAATCTGTATTGATTTTTGATGTTACCGATGGCATAGTGGAGGGGGGGGCGGTGATCTGCTGACCTGGAAATATTTGATTGCCCATAAAAGCACATCGCCCAGTCCTTTTGAATTCACTACTTCCGGTAAAATAAAACACTGGATGGGAGGTTTTTTTTAACATTTTAATTTTTAAAAAAAGAATCTAGTTAATATTTCAACATTTTATGTAGTTAATATTTTAACATGATATCTAGTTAATAATTCAATATAACATCTCTTTAATATTTCGGAACATGACATCTAGTTAATATTTCGGAACATGACATTAGTTAATATTTCGGAACTTGACATCTAGTTAATATTTCGGAATTTGACATCTAGTTAATATTTCAACATGACATCTAGTTAATATTTCGGAACATAACATCTAGTTTATATTCAGAACATGACATCTGGTTAATATTTCGGAAAATGACATCTAGTTAATATTTCAACATGACATCTAGTTAATATTTCAACATGACATCTAGTTAATATTTCGGAACATGACATCTGATTAATATTTCGGAACATGACATCTAGTCAATATTTCGGAAAATGACATTTAGTTAATATTTCGGAAAATGACATCTAGTTAATATTTCAACATGACATCTAGTTAATATTTCAACATGACATCTAGTTAATATTTCAACATGACATCTAGTTAATATTTCGGAAAATGACATCTAGTTAATATTTCAACATGACATCTAGTTAATATTTCAACATGACATCTAGTTAATATTTCAACATGACATATTCTGTTTCATGTTGCTCATGTTTTATCATTATATTTTTGGGCGGGCAATTCTTTTTATTCATTTGGTTCAAACTGATGGTACTGTAAGAGTGCATGGCTCTTCTTGGCCCCCTAATCATCATAGATTGAAGATATGACTAGAAGTATCCATCAGAGTGAGATTACAGTAATCCCTTGTGGATTGTAAAAGTGCTACCGCCCCATCCCATTAAGTTGCAAGGTCACGCAAGCGTAATTCGTGACCTTTGACATTATAGATCAGTTAAAGCCATTGTGTTCAAAATAGTATTTGCTGTTGTTGTTGTGGTACAAGTGGTCAATCTCAAGTTGGATGTGATCATGGCAGATATAGTCGACTATATATATATACACTCCTATCTGTTTATCTCCTCACATTGTTTAAATCTTGACAACAAATTAATCTCATACCGCGATCATGTTTACAATTGTGTATCGTATTACCTTCATCGTTTCTCCAGCTCATCCCCAGAACCGATGCAACTTCCCAAGAACATCATCGTTGTTATTATTTGTTAGCAATTATTTTATTCACCGCAGTCAAAAAAAAAACAACTATGTCTTCTTCACAATCCATTTTGTCACAGTCCCACAAACAATATCTGCTTCACAATCCCTTTCTGTGACAGTCGCACAAACGATATCTGCTTCACAATCCCTTTCTGTGACAGTCTCACAAACAATATCTGCTTCATAATCCCTTTCTGTGACAGTCCCACAAACAATGTCTGCTTTCCAATCCTTTTTGTCAGAGTCCCAAATAAAATATATGCATCACAATCCCTTTCTTTCACAATACCACATACAATGTCTGCTTCACGATATTTTTTATCACAGTCCCAAATCCAATATCTGCTTCACAATCCCTTCCTGTGACAGTCCTGCATATAACGTCTGCTTCAAAATTAATTTCTGTCATGTAATTTCCATTCCCAACATCGACATTCCCTCATGTAATGTCCAATTTATTTTAAATTTCTAACACATTAAAAGACGTACATTTTTTAAAATTATTACTTTATTTATAATGTCCAACTTGTCTTCACTATTCCGATATGTTATAACGTATGTATTGAGGCTAATGTATGCACGAGTGCCTGTCTAAAGTGTCGGACATTTGTAAAGCTTTCAGGGCAAAGATAATTTAAAGCTTCTATTATTGATTTCATCAGCCACTAATACACAACGGTTGTAAGCGTTTACATTAAACCCTAATTTCTATGGCGTCTGGACAACATGGCGTCTGCTATCAACATAAATATTTGCCTTGGTTTTCTTTCTAGATAGTTCCAAATAATAATTTATTCTTAAACTTATGACAGCATTTCCCTAATTTTTAGTTCATCGGTAATCCCATTGTATCGTCTCATGTATACTTTTAATGATATTAATGTACTTATTTTAAATGTTGATAAAAGTACATTAAAAACTTATAAAACTTAAGCTCATGGACACTTTCTCATTATTTCTATTTGTTTCATTCATTCTTTCATCTTTCGTCTTTCTAAAGACGTTAACGAAACATAATAGACGTTAAAATCTGATCACGTGACCGTTGCTCGTGTCAGTGGTCATGTGGCTCTAATTTTTTTTACAGACCTTACACGTCCTGTTAGACATGCTGCTACACATGCTACCACGCTAGCTTGCATTCTCATCTTGAACAGATCCTTTAAACTAAAACTTTCACATGAGAGATGACGTAAATCTCAAATTGGTTTGCATACACAACTGAAACATATACTGTTACACATGCTGTCACATGCGCTACTATGCATTGCTTTTGCACATGCTGTTACACGCGCTGTTACTCATGCGCTTACACAATCTGTCACACATGATGTCACACGTGCTGTCACACGTGCTGTCACGCATAGCTTGCATTCTCATGTTGAACAGGTCCTTTACCATAAACCTTTCAAACAAATGAAGACGTAAATTGGTTTGCACACACGGCAGCATGCACACTCAGTACCTTTATAAACCAATGGGGGTCAGATTAAAAACAGCAAACCTATTATCTGGATACTTAACCATAGCAACTCTGAGTTAATCATGTCAAGCTGGTATTTTAGGGGCACCTTTCTACCGTTCATTATTATTGTCTGGAGTTTGAAACGACCCCACGGTGCTACCATATGACGTCGTAGCAAGAGCACTGGATACCTAGTCTCACAGGAACCGCTACTCATGTCTATTTTCTTGTGTTTTGAACATTTGTAAATAGTGACCTCCCTTTTCCAGCAAAAAAACTCTCTAAGCCCCGTCCCCCACCCCCCTCCAAACCTCCACCACCGCCCTAAGGACTTTGTCCTCAACATCATTTACAAAACTTCGTTTATGAGCCAGGAAGGAAGCGAACCCTCACGTGACAATCCACCATCAAATTGAAGCCTTTAAGTCACGTGTTCATGGCGGCTGTCTTGGGCAGGGCTGTGTGTGAGGCTGTACAGGAAAATATGTCCGTTATATTATTTTGTTAAAATTAGCCCTCCACTACACCTATCGGAGTTGAGAATCGAATAGCAAACCCCCACAGCGCGTATCAGTTATTTAAAGAAATGCCATTGTTACGAACCCGGCTCTACCCAAAAGGTTCGATGGCCTCGTTCTGTCTACGGGTTTCATTATATTCACTTCACAAACCATAGATTATTAATATTAAAATACAGTATCTTAATTAACTAAATCTCAACTGCCATTACTCAGGGAAAAACACTACACAATAACAATACGTCATTTCCTTTTCGCGCAATGCGTCACAAAATAGCAAACATTTAATAACAACATCTCCAAACAACACACAATCACAGTATAAACTCAAGTCCTTAACAGCCATTACTATGTTCATATCCATTTCATAGACATTGACACCAAAAAGATAAATGAAACATTTGTCTGTAGTGTCGCAAGGTTTAACGGTGCCTATAATATGTAAGCATGTATATAATAAAGTCATTATGAGAAATGTATTCATTGATAATGATAATTTTGAATGTAAATAGGTATGTGTGGTTGGAGGGTTGAGGGGGGGGGGGAGGTGCTGGAATAGTTTGTAAGTTACGAAAATAAACATTTAGGACAGAACAATTTGAGTCGCAAAGACAGAACAATTTGAGTCGCCAAGACAGAACTATTTGGGTCGCAAAGACCAAACAATTTGAGTCGCCAAGACAGAACAATTTGAGTCGCCAATACAGAACAATTTCAGTCGCCAAGACAGAACAATTTGAGTCGCCAAGACAGAACAATTTGAGTCGCCAAGACAGAACAATTTGAGTCGCCAAGACAAAGCAATTTGAGTCGCCCTGACAGCACAATCCTATAAATAGCTTCGTCATTAATTGCCTCAATCTCTCTTTTTAACTGTCTCTCCGAGATGTGAAATGATTAAAAAGACACGAATCCAAGTATGGAGAGGTCTTAAAGACACAACACGGTAGTGTGTGATTCTAAGATTCAATCAGGATCAATCGGGTTCCTACTTCAAGCCAGTACAAATGAAATCCGATCATAGGAACTGACCCGAAGATTCATCAACAGTCCCATATCACATCAGCGTGCAACAAACACAATCAGGAACTGGCTCTAACTGTCCATTTCATGCCTGGTTTCACCTGCACTGTAAGCAAGCCATTTAAACCCCCCCCCCCCCAAATGGCAAAGTTCAACTGTTCTGATCATCATCATCCGGGCCACCATTTCATTATCGACATTAATGAGTTTCGAAAACCTGCAAGTATTCTAAAACGCCCTCTGGAAGTTTCGATTCGCCTGGCATTAATTAGAGTTTTGGACAGGGGTGGAACTTAATTATATCTAATTAGCCAAACACTTTGTGGAGAGGTGA
Source organism: Lymnaea stagnalis (assembly GCA_964033795.1). Lineage (NCBI taxonomy): Eukaryota > Metazoa > Mollusca > Gastropoda > Lymnaeidae > Lymnaea > Lymnaea stagnalis. Next base: position 231,475 of record CAXITT010000562.1, read on the forward strand.
TTCAGTGGGTTTTTTTTTAAATCGTATTTTCAAAATGAGGAATGAGTTTGACACAGATAGTGTTTGTTACGTCATTTAAGAAGAAATTATAAATATAGACAGACAGACAGACAGTAAATAACTGAAGAATGAGTCGTACATGATAACTTAATTTGACGTTCGCTATTCCATAATGACCAATCACGCGTTCAGAGCTTCACCTCATTCGTTGTATTTCGATGGTTGTTGGAGATAGCAATGGAACATGGAAATTATAAGTTTTTTGCAGAGATAACAATGAAACATGGAAATTATAAGTTGTAGGCAGAGATAGCAATGGAACATGGAAATTATAAGTTTTTTGCAGAGATAACAATGAAACATGGAAATTATAAGTTGTAGGCAGAGACAGCAATGGAATATGGAAATTATAAGTTTTGGTCAGAGAAAGCGATAGAACATAGAATTTTAAGTTCTAGTTAGAGTTAGAGACAACGATGGAACATTGAATTGACAGGTGTAAGTAGTTGTCCTTAACGAAAAAACATTTAACCGACTTGACGAGATATGACAACACTTTTAAAATAAAAAGTCATGTACCTGAATATTAAAGATTTGGCATGTTGTGGTACGGTGTAGTCTGTCATTGTGTGGGATGGTGTGGAATGCTGTGGTATCGTGTGGTATGGCATAACATTATGTGGTATGGTGTGGAATAGTGTACTATGGCACTGAATAGTATGGTGTGGAATGGTGTAGTGTGTCCCTGAATGGGATGGTGTGGAACGGTGTGGTATTGTGTATAGTATGTCACTGAATGAGATGGTGTAAGAATGGTGCGGAATGGTGTTATATGGTCTAACATGGTTTGATAGGGTGTCGAATGGTGCAGTGTGGTATAACATGGTGTGGTATGGTGTGGAATGGTGCAGTGTGGTATGACATGGTGTGATAAGGCTCGTTATGTTGGGGCATCTTGACAATTCCTATTTCACACTGTCACCATCTTGACAACTCTTATCAGTCGACTCTTTAAAAGAAAGATTTCAAGCTTTCAGCCGCCTTAATTGTATCAAGAAATGAATTGATGAACTGCTGTCACTGATATGCATACCACTAATCATGACTCCATGTCAGCACTCTCCATGCACGCCGAAGCTGCTCCGCTCGAATCGTGCAATGAATTCCTACAAAATAGTTTGTTTCATATATATTTAAACACGATCCACAGCCGAGATTTTCTTGCTAATGAGATATGACGATTCTTAGGGTAAAAAATATCATTGAATACGTTAACGTGTCAGAAAAAAAAACATCATTGCCCGTGTTAAAACGTCAAGACAGAAGGAATGAGTGCAAGAAAATATTTGACCCAGACATCAAATGACTGATCTGTCCAACTGTGTTGTAAAAAAAATAATTAAATAAATAACCTGCTATTTTCTACCGTTCTATCAATATACAAACTGAGAAAACGCGTGACAAATTGTATTATGTCAAATGTAAGTACTCCATGGTTTACTAGTATGGTAGAGAGTAGGTTGTTGGGGCATTTCTTTACATACCTATTTCAGCTTCTCGGCCATAAAATAATTATCATATTATTTCGCTTCCTCAATACCTTAAGAAATTTGGTTTCAAATTATCATAGAATAGTCTGCTCGTGCAACCTTCAAGGGTCATCATTTGACGTCATCAATTGACGTGACCATTTTGCGTCATCATTTGACGTAACCAGTTGACGTCATCAGTTGACGTAATCATTCTGTAAGAGACTGATTCTCAAACGTGGGTGGGCTTAGGGGCGGTGCGCCTTGTACGAGACTTTGTTCAAACGAATTTCACTTTTTCCTCCACTTTGCCCTCTGGTTTGTCCAACGTAGTAATATTTTGTTCACACACGAGACCCCCCCCCCCTCGCTCGGTCAATTCGGTTCCTCGTGCTGGAAGGTGGCATCTGAGTTGATGGCATGGGTTAAAGCGCTGGTATGCAGACTTGAGGGAGAGAGGGTAGGTTTGGGATGGTGAGACTTGGAGGAATAGAAAGGGTGATACAAATTATTATTTTTAAAAAAAACAGTCCCTTCGCTTACACTAACCATCGGTCGAAATTGAGGGACTTTGGGAACGGGACGGGGAAAGGTGTTTGGGGAAGTGCATTTCGGCAATTAGACTCTGACCAACGGACGGCAAGCAGACGTTAGATTTTACTTTGTTTTATGCCTAGGTAAAGAGCTAAGTAGCTAAGTCACTATAACCGAGTTTTTGTAAACATCCTATATTCCCAAATCTATTTTTTGGATAAGTTACATTAATCTTTTAGTACAAAATAGTTGACCAAAATGCACCTTTTCAAAAAAGACTTTTTATGAGCAATATTTTTTTTTTTTTTTAAAGAACATGATTTCTACTTCTTAATGCATTTAAACTCGTCTTCGAATGAAAGTCTAACAAAAAGTTATTAATTTTTTTTTCTTTAATATCCAAAGGACTGCATTTTCGGCAAACTGCAAAGAATTTTTGGAGGGGAAGTAGGTGGTGAAAATCTTCCCCCCCCCTTCTCCACCCAAACCCCTAGGGAGGCACAAATCCTAACATTTCCACTGAATGGATTGAATAAAGTGTTGGTGCATATTTAGTATTTAAACAAATGAAAATTTCCGAAGATCTAAAAATACAACCGACTACTAAACAACTTTTGCCAGTCAAAGGAAACATTACAAAAATTTGCAAAAGTTATTTTTAGTCACATGTTCTATGACGTGAACGCACGTGAGAACACTGAGTGGGTAGGGGACACGGGACCTTAATTGTTTTTCAAAATATTTAAAATTAAAGTTTTTCAAAATTCTTAAAATAGTCGAAATCAATAGTTCTTTTTGTAACAAACCAAAATCAATAGATCTCTTATGTAACTGGTTGAAATCAATAGTACTTTTATGTTACAAGACAAAATCATTGGTACTTTTAAGTAACTAGTCGATATCAATAGTGCTTTTATCTGACTAATCGACATCAATAGTACTTTGGTGTAACTAGTCAAAACAAATAGTACTTTTATGTAACTAGTCTAAATCAATAATACTTTTATGTAACTAGTCTAAATCAATAGTACTTTTATGAAACTAGTCTTAATCAATAGTACTTTTTTGAAACTAGATGAAGACTGATCATCTTGGTTTTTTTTAGTGTATCCAATCCACTAATGAAAGATTAAGATTTCCTGACCTGCCACTGCCGGTTCAGGTCATGCACCCGCCATCTCATCAGCTGTCCTCTTAAATGTTCACTAAAGCGATGGTTATTTTTCGGCCCTAATGATCATGACTGATCCAGATAAATGCTCATTTGGAGGACAACTTTATTTTACATTCCACGTGTAGCTTTGATAACAAACTCTATCTAATGGTGTTTTCAATGTGTGCTCAACGTGTGTTTAACATGTGTCAACGCGTGTCCGATGTGTGTTTAACGTGAGTTTAACGTGTGTTCAACGTGTGTTCAACGTGTGTTCAACGTGCGTTTAACGTGTGTTTACTTGTGCTCAAAGTGTGCTCAGCGTGTGTTTATCGTGTGTACAGTGTACAATGTTGTTCCACCATGTGTTCAATTTTGTTTAAAATGTCTTAAACGTGTGTTCAACGTGTATTAAACGTGTGTTCAACGTGTATTGAAAAAATAGACGGGATCGGTCTATCTGGTGTTTCGAGTATCTATGATGTAAGCAAGCAGTTACTGGGGTTCGTATTAATCATTCGTGGGTACGAGGCTAGGTTAAGGATGACTTTTGTCATTGATAAGATGTTCTGCTGGAGTTGCGTGGTTCTAACGTTATTTGGTCAGGCCCTATGAGAACCGAGGCATACATATATTGAAAACAGCATACTAGTAGCCTATACAAAGTGTACTTAAGTCGCTCGTACATATTAAGCGGAACTGATTTCTATTCAAAATCTGGTTAAATTAATAAAGAAACTGTTGACTTTCAATGGCAAACTTAGTATAACATAATAAAAAAAAATTAAACGATTCTCTAGTATGCAAAAATGTAACTAAAGCTACAGTTTCAAGATGGCGCTGATTGACCTAAATATAATTCTCAAAATCACCAGACGTGCGTTTGGTGGGTAGTATTTTTGGTTTTTTGATTCACACGAAATAGTTGGGCTAACAAATGTGCGCTTTAGAAGGCGGGTGGGACATTAGAATGTGATTATAGCTGAGGGTCGGTGGCTTAATGGGAGGGTTAGCACTAATGGGGAATCTGATCAAGTGCGACACATGAATGCTCACGCATTGCCACCGCCATTGTTTGGCGCGCTGTAGCTGATCTATTCATTATCGACCAACACTATTTTTTTAAATAGTTGAACTTTTATGCGTTAACAAATGTATAACATGAAGATTGTGTTATATTGGAGCGTAAATAGTTAGAGATAAAAAATATGGCCCTATGTTTTAAGGGGGAACATTTTCTTTCATAATTAAAAAAAAAGAAGAAGAATTTTCTTTAAATATGATTTTTTTTTTTTTTTTCAAAAGCCAAATAGTGGTCCTATTAACCCACAAAAAATCCATCAGGCGGCCAGTTACTTAAAAAAAAAAAAAAAAAAGCAAAAAAAAAAAAAAAAAAATAGAGATAAAAAATATGGCCCTATGTTTTAAGGGGGAACATTTTCTTTCATAATTAAAAAAAAAGAAGAAGAATTTTCTTTAAATATGATTTTTTTTTTTTTTTTCCAAAGCCAGATAGTGGTCCTATTAACCCACAAAAGATCCATCAGGCGGCCAGTTACTTAAAATAAGAGAAAGAAAAGCTAAAAAAAAACAAAACAAACAACAACTCTGAAGGTGGACGCGGACTACCAAGTCTGCAGGATTAATCGGACCAGACGTTAGACATCACGTGACTGACTATCGTATAGCAGAAACCTATTCCAAGTTGGTTAGAGATCACCTCAAGGACGTTTCAACAACGCATGATAGAAGACAAATATTTTTCTACAGAAAAGGGGAGGGGTGGGGTGTGGGGGTCAATGGTCGATACCCGTCTGCTGGCCGCCCTCCCGGGAATAGTGCAAGATTTTTTTCTCTTTGCCATTGCGTGGGCGGCGGTGGTTGCAGAAATGGCGTCCGTCTGGTCAGCGGGGTGGACTTGAGAACAGGGCGGTGGTTAGTTTAAGCGCTCGTCCTCTGTGCCGGGCAATGGTCTGTGTGCTTTATAGCTTGCGCGTGCATTAGTCCTGTGTGGGAGAGCTCACATGTATGGTAACATAACGGTTTTTAAAGAGAAGAAGTCATGCTCCAACAATAGCCAACAATGGCCAACAATGGCCAACAATGGCCAACAATGGCCAACAATGGCCAACAATGGCCAACAATGGCCAACAATGGCCAACAATCTTACTAAAGTAAGATTCTGAATCTATGACATAACTTATAGAACTTCATTCATTGATTATTCTCTTTTTTTTAAACCAAAACATTATTATTGTTCACATTAAATTGTTGTGAGGACGCCCCCATATCGCTTCAAATATTTTTAGGAGGTCTTTGCAATAAACTATAATGCCCATGATAAAATATTGCATTGCCATTAATAGTTCATCTTGCCTGACAATTAGACAATCAGATTTTTTAGTGTCCGTCGACCAACACCGAGCTGAACGATTTCAAACTACGTACCTGGCCCTTGAGGTGCACCGTGCAACTGTTGTGCCTGTACACGAAGGCCGAGAAGTACCGAATATAATGCAATAACGCACCTGTTTGTAGACCATTTTGAGCTAACTCTAAGTGATGAATGTGAAAGTCTCACAGCAAACGAGCATCAAGAGATGTAGGGGGTGGGGTTGTCATGGATCAAGCATACAGCGAGCTGTTTTTATTTAAGACAATGTCCTCGGTTATTGGGGGGGGGGTTGATTTTGGGATGTAACATTTCAGTGACCAGAGGCGTAGCTAATAGGGGCAGAGGCTGGCAGATGTCCCCGAGGGCCAGCCTTTGGTTGCGTCATAGTGGATTTGATGGTATTTAATGGATGACAATACTGGGTTTCAGAGTTCACAAAAAAGGGTGTGTGTGTGTGGAAGGGGTTGGGGGGGGGGTCCTTAAATGAATCTTGTCCATTGGCACCAAAATCTGTAGCTACGCCTCTACTAGTGGAGTAGAAAGTGAATAGGGTGAGGTATTCCGTCCAGCGGTCACATTTGTTATATGGAGGGGTGGCATTTTAGAACAACAGTTAGGTTTGTATAGTGGAAGGGAGCGTGGAAAAATCTTGGCGTGCCCAGGGCGGCACTATAACTAATGGACTATCAGGCAGTGTATCAGTCGGCAACAGAACCGGCTATACTGTCATTTTTATAGGGAAGTAGGGCAGAAATCGAGGGCGCCGATGGCTCTTTAATGGATTGGGGAGCCCTTTCCAAGAAAAAATTGGATGACTTGAAAATCAACATTTGCGTTTTGTTCCTGAATTCAGTATTTCTATTAGAATGTTTGATCGGTGTAGGGAATTTTTCAAGCGTCCGGGGGAGGGGGTGAATTATGGTGCCCATAAGATTCACTCACTCCCCTGTGGCGCGATCTAGAGTAATCATTTGGCACAAACTTAGATTCAGCCCATACTGTCACAACGATCGACGTGTGTTAAAGGAAGGAGCACAATTTGAGAGTGTAGAAGACTCTTGAGTAAAAGCGAAAGGAGGATCGCCTCAAAAATTCTTAATGGCGATAATTTAAGATGCATGGATGCATTTTGGGACATGCTTTAACTCGGTGTTTCTTTCAGACTATTTTGGAAGGGGGCGTTTTGCACGTTATGGTGGGAAGCGCTTAATTTAGCCATTACAGCGATCAGGGACATCTCTACCGCTATCCCAGGTCAAACAAATTTTTATGAAAAAAGAAAACTCTGCTATTCAAGAAACTTTGTTATAAAACTAGCCAGGGGGTTACTGTAAGGCAGCGGTTCTCAACCTGTGGCTCGCGACCGCCTTGGGGGTCGTACGACCCTTTCACACCGGTCGCCCAAGACCATCTGAAAAAACAGAAACACTACAGTTATGAAGTATCTACCAGAATAATTTGTGGTTGGGGGTCGCCACAGCTCGAGGCACTGTATTGAAGGGTCGTGGCATTAAAAAGGTTGATAACCACTGCTGTAAGGGATAGAGGTTACTGTAAGGGATTGGGTGTTACTCTAATGAAAGCGTGTTACAGTAAGTTATTTCTTTGTATAAAGATTGATTACAATTGTGACATTAATCAATTCAAATGGCCACGATGAGATTAGCCCCCGAGAATGATCAATCAAGCAGAAGTTATCGAAGATCGATTGGGTTCGTTCATTACCCTAGCCCTTTACCACCTCAAGGATTAATCACCTCTCCAGACTAACTCGAAGAAAGGGTTTGAGATTACGGGCTCGTGTGTTAATGTTCTAACAACAAAACGTCCCGTAACAAAAGAGAGAGGTTGTTTCCCGTTGATAATCCCCCGTGGGTAATCCAAACACGTTTATGCCATACTTTGTTATGTTACAACATTTGATAAATTGCCACGGTTTTTGGTTTTTTTTTGGCATGTCAATTCAGATGTCATCCAGCACAATTCCTTTATCGAAATGTATCGCGTTAATCAATATGTTAACTAGCTGTTGGATTCTCTGACTCACATTGTCCAAACAGTGGCTTAAATCGCTAAGAACATGACATTTTCTTTCGTTCAAACATCTCTAGGCATTAAGAACAACTTCATTTGTAACATACAGTGGGCCCCTACTTTTTTGCGACATACAGTGAGCCCCTTTATTTGTGACTTACAGTGAGTCCCTTTATCTGTGACATGCAGTGAGTCCCTTTATTTGTGACATTCAGTGAGCCCCCTTCATTTGTGACATGCAGTAATCACCTTCCTTTGCCACCTTGATACGAGCTAGATTTACAAGGATTATATACTTGTACGCAATGCGCTGGGTCCATTTTCTTTAACACTTACGAGACCTAAACAGTGGAGTCGACTTTTCCATATGAGTACAAGACTCAGAACAAGATCTGTGAAACAAAACTTCTTGTTATGTCTGTCAGTCATTCTAATCGCGTCTTTACTTTAGCCAGGCGTTTTATCAAAGAAAACAGACAATCTGCATGTCTTGCCATAACCTGAGGATTACCTCTAACAGTGCGCAGTTGAAGTAGCAAAGGTTCTCATGTTTGATGTTACCAATACCACATACTGCAGCCTCTCGTTAATAATGGATGACAGTGGTTCTCAAATGAGAAGATGCAATGGGTTCCATTATTAAATCAAGATTTCAAATTAACAGTGCTTGAAATAATCCTCTCGTTACGTGTAAAATAAGCATATAAAAGATGTCAACGGAAAAGAGAAGAAATCTGAGAACGCGCATTAATAATAACATACACAATTTTGAAAGGGTTCCCTGAGACATGAACATTTTTCCAAGGGATCTGGAAGAATGAATCGGTTTAGAAATTCTGATTAATGGAATTAATGCACATATTATTTAGAATAAATGGTAAAAAAATACAGATTCAAGTAATTGGAGATCATTTGAGATTAATTTATATCCATCTAGGCCACAAACACAAGGAACACAGCAACAGCTACACAATTAATCTCCACACCAAAACACGCACTTATTGAATAAATCATTAACACTCCTCCCCCTCCCTTTGAAAAACAGGAAAACTTTTCTTTTTTTTTTTTTTTTTTTTTCGGGGGGGGGTTGGCGGTAGAGGTGGGTCTGAGAATTTGAGAGAATGTGTTTTCATCAGCAACGAGTCTTTATGCCAAGTTTCAGCTAGATAGGATGACGGGAAGTGGATCAAACGGCCTTCCGAAAATTTTGCTGCAACAAAGAAAGGAATAAACACACGAACTCAATCGAAGTTAATATAGTGGATTTAAAAAGAATAGAACTTTATATTTAAATGAGTGCTTACGCTGATTTCAATTATGGGATAACATACGAAAGGTCCTGTGTCTTAGAGTCAATATGTCACTAAATGAACAAAGATCAGACAAATTCATGTTTCTTAGAGTCAATATGTCACTAAATGAACAAAGATCAGACAAATTCATGTTTCTTAGAGTCAATATGTCACTAAATGAACAAAGATCCATGTTATGAGATGGCTAATTTTTTGCGCCTCGAGGGTGTCTTTTGTGAAACTGTTCTTGTTTAAAAAATGTTTGTCTTTGTAAATGAATAGTGGAACAAGATATGTCTTTGTAAATGAATAGTGGAACAAGATATGTCTTGGTAAATGAAGAGTGGAACAGGATATGTCTGTGTAAATGAAGAGTGGAACAGGATATGTCTTTGTAAATGAATAGTGGAACAAGATATGTCTTTGTAAATGAAGAGTGGAACAAGACATGTCTTTGTAAATGAATAGTGGAACAAGATATGTCTTTGTAAATGAATAGTGGAACAAGATTTGTCTTTGTAAATGAAGAGTGGAACAAGATATGTCTTTGTAAATGAATAGTGGAACAAGACATGTCTCTGTAAATGAAGAGTGGAACAAGATATGTCTTTGTAAATGAAGAGTGGAACAAGACATGTCTTTGTAAATGAGTAGTGGAACGAGATATGTCTTTGTAAATGAAGAGTGGAACAAGACATGTTTTTGTAAATGAATAGTGGAACAAGACATGTCTTTGTAAATGAGTAGTGGAACGAGATATGTCTTTGTAAATTAAGAGTGGAACAAGATATGTCTTTGTAAATGAATAGTGGAACAAGACATGTCTTTGTAAATGAGTAGTGGAACAAGACATGTCTTTGTAAATGAGTAGTGGAACGAGAAATGTCTATGTAAGAATATTTAAGTATGTGCTGAAACTGAATATTTACATTGTAATCAAAACGCATTAATATTAGTTTTAATTAATACAATAATTTCAACACTTCTTATATTAGATATATTTGGTTCTTCTTTATCTTAAGTCTCTGTTCTTTAATTAAGTCTTGAAAAGTGGAAATTTTTACAGATAATTTAATCAGTAATTTCAAAATCAAATAAAAGAAAATTAAATTGTTTAGTTACATACCATTACAGTTATTTAATTAGCACTGATGAGCACCTAGTACCTCACAATGTCTCATAAGCCAACCAATCACATTCAATGTCTGATATCCCCAACCTATCACAATGTCTAATAGCACCAATCCATCACAATGTATGATATCCCCACGCCATGATAATGGCGGATAGCACCAAGCCATCACAATGTCTAATAGCACCAAGTCATCACAATGTCTGATAGCACCAAGCCATCACAATGTCTGATAGCACCAAGCCATCACAATGTCTGATAGCACCAAGCCATCACAATTTCTGATAGCACCAAGCCATCACAATATCTGATATCCCCAAGCCATCACAATGTCTGATATCCCCAAGCCATGACAGTTTCTGATATTCCCAAGCCATGGCAATGCCTAATAGCACCAAGCCATCACAATGTCTGATATCCCCAAGCCATGACAATTTCTGATATCCACAAGCCATGGCAATGCCTAATAGCACCAAGCCATCACATTGTCTAATAGCACCGAGCCATCACAATGTCTAATAGCACCAAGCCATCACAATATCTGATAGCCCCAGTACATCAAAATGTCAAGGAGCCCCTCCCCCCTCCCTGAGCGAACAAGGCACCCAGTAAATAACACGCACACAAGTGGACGCAACGTTAACGAGGACATATTAGCCACAAATGGCGGCTTCCATGGATACCGAGCAAGGCCCACCCCACTACAGACCCGTCCCCTGCATGTGGCCGATGCGTGGCCTTATTCTGCTGCTTAAGAGAAGAGTCGATGAGCCATCATAAAGATCATAGCACACAGAACAAAGAACAGCATCCGTACTGATGAAGTGACCATACAAATGGTGTGATGTTGTGGGCTGGTCAATGAATGTTGTATGCTAGCCAGTGTAGTTAGTAAACTAGTCAATGGATGTCTGTTTGCTAGCCAATGGATGTTGTAGGCTAGCCAGTGTAGGTAGCAAACTAGTCAATGGATGTCTGTTTGCTAGCCAATGAATGTTGTATGCTAGCCAGTGTAGTTGGTAAACTAGTCAATGGATGTCTGTTTGCTAGCCAATGGATGTTGTAGGCTAGCCAGTGTAGGTAGTAAACTAGTCAATGGATGTCCGTTTGCTAACCAGTGGATGTTGTATGCTAGCCAGTGTATGCTGTATAGGCTAATAATCGTATGTTGTAGCTTAGTCAATTTAAACAGTGACTATTTCATCAGCTCCAGTATTTTACAATAATATTTAGAACATGTATTTATGTTCAAAAAATGTAATCTACAGTTACAAGCTGAAAGTCTGGTAAGCAGTCCAGCAATTAGATCTTAAATGGTTCATGCGTATAATACACGTCCCCGCTTGTTTAGTCCTGATATAACGTAGAATGTTTACATCTTAGACTCCGGAGGTTACGCCTCAACGTTCATTTCAATCTTATAAAATAACATGATATTCTGTTCATTTTATATCTTGACCACGGTCCGGTGGAGTTTTTCATGATAACACTGATATTCTCTTCACATCTCTATCTTGGCCAGATTGTGTTGGAATTTATCAAAAATACACTATGATATTCTTTTCCCATTTCTACCTTGGCCAGAGTTTGTGGAATTTGTCATGAAACTAACGGAATTGTGCTAGAGTAGAAGCAACAATCTTATTAAAAGAGCCAAGCCTAAAGTCTTCTGAGAGAAAGTTGAACTTTGACCTCTTTCAACTCGGCCAGTGGAAGGCAACTGTCAACATAAACACGGGACATTTTTTTTTGGTTACCATGAAGGCTTCAAACAGGGGTGTCCAGCCTTTCAGCTCGCCTGACTTACAACAAGGGTGTCCAACATTTTAGTTTGCCTGGGGCCACATTAACAGACAAGTTATATTTCGGCCGCACATGAACTACGCCAACGTTTGCGATCGCAGATGTGAGTTGTTCAGCGCCAGCAACAGTATAAAACTACCCCCTGGTGTATTGCGATGTATACTCTGTCCTTTTGGGAAATATATCAACACCCAGTAAAAAAAAAAGACATGCTTACATTTTTCACTCAGCTGAATGTCAGGCAAGCTCTACGCCTTCCATCTGCAGTATGCAGCCTTGATTACAATCTCCATGACTTGATTAATATTTAATGCTTTTTGCACATCCATTTTCTTGGTGCACTGAAAGCAGTGTTTTTTTCATTATGCGTAAACTTAGGGAGGTAATCGTATCGTCTTCTGTTCATTTTACAGGTCCATCTGTTTTACCTGTCATCGCCGGGGGCACCATCAGTAGCTGTGCATAACACATGTTGCCAACTGACAAAGAATATCGCTTTAACATTTCTTAGAACCACGAGATGTGTAACCGCATAAGACGTACATTGGAGCTATAGTGGCTGCTTTTAAATTACTTGTCTGGGTAAGACAGTGGGGCACAATGAAGAATCTCTTTCTTCTACCCAGTAAGAGATAGGAACTGTAAAGGTTATTGGTATTATTGCTTGCAATCTCGTAATTTTAACATTTTTTTAATTTTTGGGTTCTATTTTTGTGTGCCTCATTCATAGCCGTCCTGGACCGTATGCGCTCCACGGGCCGCGGGTTACACACCCCCTGACTTACAAGATAGCGGGAATTCTCAAATGACATCCAAAATAAAAATTTATGTCAACACCATGTCACGAGGTTTGTGGAACGCCATTCTGTTGGTTTGTTTTCGTTTCATCACCACCGCGTCCCTGGTTTTGTGTCAACAATAGGAAGTCCATTTAGGGCCACTGGGAGGACGCTATTGGTCACATCAGTTGGGTGGTTGAATATTTGCTAGGATTGAGTTGTCAGAATGCCTCTTAATCTGTATAACTCATGGTAAAAAATAAGTAAATTATGGATCATGTTGAAAACATACGTTAGTGGTTTATAAAATATTTAAGTAATTTGAGAGTTTTAAGTTGAGGAATTATACTATGTATCATTCTCTAAGTGCATTCGGCAAACTTTAAGTACTTTCAGCAATCTTTGAGTACTTTTGGCAATCTTGAACCAGATAAAACCGAAATCACATCCTCCATCACTAAAGCAGTCGTCTTTTAGCCCCCCCCCCCCAAAAATAAAACACATTTTCAACGCCTCGTTGGCGTCATGAGTCAGCCCCGCAGAACGACTTTCGTCAGCAGCACCTTCATTACTTTGCTCCAAGTCTCGCGGGGACAGTAACTTGTTTCGGATTTTGGCTCCTCCGAATGTGTCCCTGGCTTGAAGTAACAAGAAGTAATACTTGTAACACTACCACTACACAATGTTTTTTCCCGGGTACGGTAATGTGCTACAAGCTGAAGGCTTCCCAACAGGTCATTCAAGGGATGGATTTCAAATTTCTCCCCAGCCCCCAAAAATGGGTCTATTTCCACTCTCTCTCTCTCTCTCTATATATATATATATATAATATATATATATATATATATATATATATAACAAAAAGAGAATTGTATTAACTATAAAGATCTAAAGAGCAGTACGGTAATGTGCTACAAGCTGAAGGCTTCCCAACAGGTCATTCAAGAGATGGATTACAAATTTCTCCCCAGCCCCCAAAAATGTGTCTATATCCACTCTCTCTCTCTCTCTCTATATATATATATATAATATATATATATATATATATATATATATGACATGAAGAGAATTGTCTTCATTATAACACTATCAGTGAATAGGATCACTTTTATGTATATACTATTTATGTTTTAACTTGGCATTAATCATTTTGGTATTAATCATTTTGGCATTTGTGAACCAAAAAAAAAATAAAAATGGTAGAATACAATAACAACAAAAAACGTAAAAGGGAAAATAAGAAAAAGGTACATCAAAAAAATGTCCCCCAATAACAGCAGTTTTTATTATTTTTTTTTTTAAATACAGACAAAACGATATTTTTCTTATTCTTCTTTATTTTGAGGGCCCACGATCAATGAATTGATCATTCTGGCTCCTATGTATAGGCCATTTTGTGAAACTTTTTAATATATGTTAGAATGTTCAACAATGAATCTCCTTTTACTTGCGTTGGGATATGGGATTTACTATTAAATAGATTGAAGTATTTATAAATGATACTTGTAATCAAGAGAAGGTAGGAGATAAAATATTTGGTTGAGAACTGTTACAATCTTATGACGAAATGGTCTGGTGAGAATAGCTGCAATCTTATGACGAAATGGTCGGATGAGAATAGCTACAATCTTATGACGAAATGGTCGGATGAGAATAGCTAGTCTTATGACGAAATGGTCGGATGAGAATAGCTAGTCTTATGACGAAATGGTCGGGTGAGAATAGCTGCAATCTTATGACGAAATGGTCGGGTGAGAATAGCTGCAATCTTATGACGAAATGGTCGGATGAGAATAGCTAGTCTTATGACGAAATGGTCGGGTGAGAATAGCTACAATCTTATGACGAAATGGTCGGGTGAGAATAGCTACAATCTTATGACGAAATGGTCGGGTGAGAATAGCTAGTCTTATGACGAAATGGTCGGGTGAGAATAGCTACAATCTTATGACGAAATGGTCGTTTGAGAATAGCTACAATCTTATGACTGACTCCAAATTCATGAATAATGGTACCACAGCTAAGGACGGCTAACAAGGGGAAGTGGAACAGACAAAGTTAAAACCATAATTACAGCCCCTGCTCTTTACCGTCATTATACGTGATTTGGTTCTGTGGCATTCCTGCCTTCATGGTTTCCACCTCAGGGTGATTCGGTGTTTACTTCGTATTTAACGTTTACTGTCAGAGGTCCCTTCAATTTAAAATTGTCCTTTCCTCTGTGACATTCAGATTCCAATATTTATTTATTTATTTTTTTTTAAATTTTTTGTTTTATAAATGGGTTAGGGTAAACTGCAGGAATACAGCAGGCATTGATACATTCGGCATTGATACATCCGGCCTTGATACATCCGGCCTTGATACATCAGGCCTTGATACATCAGGCCTTGATACATCAGGCCTTGATACATTCGGCATTGATACATCAGGCATTGATACATCAGGCATTGATACATCAGACAGTGATACATCAGGCAGTGATACATCAGGCAGTGATACATCAGGCAGTGATACATCAAGCCTTGATAAACCAGGCATTGATACATCAGACATTGATACATCAAGCCTTGATACATCAGACATTGATACACCAGGCATTGATACATCAGGCAGTGATGCGCACCTTGAAAACATAACCAAAATCTTCACATTTTGATATCGATACAGTGTAGACACTTCTTAAATGATCATCACCAGGAGAGGTGCTCTAAGACCCGAGAGCCATTCGGTAGCCACAAAGCTATGTCAATATACGAAAGGTTGCTTCTTTCAACTTCTTGCTCACCCTGGAGTGGATGGTTTAAAACCCGACAACTGAGCCCGAGATTGTCATTCTAGTATCAAATCCAAATTCATGCAGCGACATTTTGTAAGCATAACTATATCATAGTGCAGTACCCTAAGTTCAAATGTGTCCTACCAACATAATAGCTGTGTGATTTTTGGAGTGTGCTTTGTGAGTGTTTTTGTATTGTGTTTTTGTAATGTGTTTTTGTAATGTGTTTTTGTAGTGTGCTTTTGTAGTGTGTTTTTGTTGTGTGTGTTTTTTCCCACTGTTCCTGAGCCTGTGTGTGTCGTACGCAGGCGATGTATGCCCACATGTGTGTTATATGTTTAAAGTGCGCGCATTTCAATAACATGACACTGCAGGCCGCGACTTTCCAAATTTGTTCAAAAGAATATCTTTCATATTCAGACCTGGTGCCAGTTATTGTCAACTGTTGGATAACGCCAGGGGGAAAATGTTTCACCAAGTATTGACATGGCATTTGTCGCAACAACTCCAGAACGCCCGAACGGGGCGTACACAAGGCCAGTTGAAGGGGCGGTCACAAATTTGCCGCTCCGAAGTTATGTTTGGCCATGTCAGATGTTTGCCGGCTTAAACAGACGGACAACATGGAAGCTGATCACGTGACAGGAAGAAGGTCCGCGTTTTACACGTTGGACAAATAAAAGGATTCCGAATGTCGGCCTGACTATCAGTACATCCGGCTTTTACGGTTTTATTCGTGGCACAGGCAATCTTTTGTTTTTGTGTATTTCAACAAATCTTTCAGAAACGTACGAGGGTATAAAGTCGCATCTTGAAACTTTGAAGAAAAAAAAAGTTCTGATTTTTTGTTAACAGTCATTTAATATTTTTTTAAAAATCGTAAAACATTAAGTTGGGCTTGACGGTCGCAATTCAAAACGGCTTAAGACATTACAAATACCCTTATTCTGGCCATGGGTAAATCTGATAAGTAGAAAATTATGGGGGCATTGTGGAGGAACTAAATGTAATACATTTTGCAAATTTTGTTTTTATATTGATATAAATTACTGCAGTAGTCAAGCTCCTGAATATCAAAGATTTGATTCAAGGATTCTGTGGTGAGCTTTTCTTTTGACCTGTCCGCAATATGCCGCAATAATTCGTTGCACTTCAAACTAACCGGCGGGTGGTTAAAGCAGATTTGTCATTAAAAGATCTCTAAGACAATGTCCGTATGCCCGCTGTCCGCGGTGCTGGACTTAATACATTTTCCTGACATCTTTGTCTTTAAGTTTGATTATTTTTGGGTTCGTTCGGTCAAGACGGTATGCCGTGTCATCTTGCTCCGACACAAATGTCAACAGATGGCAGTAAATGGCAACAAATGTCAAATAATGTCAACAAACGTTCAATAGTTATTGCCAAACGATATTTAGGGTGCAAGATGAATTATGGATTAGCATTTCCTTTCCTTATCGCCGTAACAAATCGATCAAGCCTAATATATGCTGAACAGTGCTTGTGTACCCTAGTTGACGTATTTGGCTTGAAATAGAATCTAATCTTTATGCTGAAATATAATATATGCAGAGAGATGGGGAATGAGTTGCACAGATTGACCTCGGTGCTGATAAAGATGGAAAAGAATGGTGGATGTTCTATGCTTTCCTGACGACCCCCCCCCCAAACACACGCACAGGAAGACACAGTCTTATAAAAATACACATTCTTTATTGAGGCGAAACTGTCAAATATTACATTTTATATTAATATTTATATTCTTAACTTAATTTAACTCTGATTTCAGTTAAAATCACTTTTTTGAATCTTAAACATCATATCTAAAAGTCGAGCTGCTGTGTTTGTCAATACAGTAGGACGTTATGTTGTTTTTGCTGTGTCCTGTGTCCTGGCTTGTATCTTGTGTTGACATGAAAGCGTGCAAGGCTGGTTTTTTTCTCTCTGAGTTGAAATAAACCACGTCTCGCACAAGAGTGGTCAATTTGGAAAGGGGGGGGGGGTGGTGGCTTACAATCTGGGGGCGGGGGGGGGAGAGAGCAGGAGTGTAAAAAGGGTATAAAATTTTGGCATGGCAGTTTATATATTGTATCTTGTGTTGACATGAAAGCGTGCAAGGCTGGTTTTTTTCTCTCTGAGTTGAAATAAACCACGTCTCGCACAAGAGTGGTCAATTTGGAAAGGGGGGGGGGGGTGGTGGCTTACAATCTGGGGGCGTGGGGGGCAGAGAGCAGGAGTGTAAAAAGTGTATAAAATTTTGTCATGGCAGTTTATATTTTTAAAAGCTTGAAAAAATAAGTGCGCGGCAGTTATATATATTTTTAAAATGATCGTTACAAATATTGAAAGTAGTCAGGTTTATAGAGTTGAATTTTGATACGAGTTTAATTTTTAACTGATGTGTCGTATTTTGGAAAGTATTTCACTTATGAATAACGCCATTTGTTTCATGGACAATTGAGTCACGATTTATGACCCCAATTCCTCCCCATCTAGACTCGTGTTTCCCAAAGTGTGGTACGCGAACCCCTGGGGCTACAGAAAGAGTTTGGTGGGGTATGCACTGCAAAGGAAAGGAACAAATACATTTTTAAAAAAAAATTCTTTTAAAGTATATGAATTTTTGTTTTTTTTTTAACGAAGGTTACTCACTGTTACGAAAATTTATACACAGATGTCGAAAGTTTTGGAAACACCTATCTAGACCATAAATGCACGTGATGCAACTCTCACAAATGCCTTGTTTTGTCTTTTGTCTTTTCCCGGTTCACTAAACGGTCAGTAACAGGCCATGGCCCAGCCCACAGTCAATGGTAGGGCTGGGTTAACTACACGGTCAGTAAGAGGCCGTGGCCCACTACACAGTCAGTGACAGGCCGTGGCCCACTACACAGTCAGTGACAGGCCGTGGCCCACTACACAGTCAGTGACAGGCCGTGGCCCACTACACAGTCTGTGACAGGCCGGGGGCCCACTACACAGTCTGTGACAGGCCGGGGGCCCACTACACAGTCAGTGAGAGGCCGGGGCCCATTACACAGTCTGTGACAGGCCGGGGCCCACTACACAGTCAGTGACAGGCCGGGGCCCACTACACAGTCTGTGACAGGCTGGGAGTCCACTACACAGTCATTGACAGGCCGTGGCCCACTACACAGTCTGTGACAGGCCTTGGCCCACTACACAGTCAGTGACAGGCCGTGGCCCACTACACAGTCTCTGACAGGCCGTGGCCCACTACACAGTCTGTGACAGGCCAGGGCCCACTACACAGTCAGTGACAGGCCGTGGCCCACTACACAGTCTGTGACAGGCCGGGGCCCACTACACAGTCATTGACAGGCCGTGGCCCACTGCACAGTCTGTGACAGGCCTTGGCCCACTACACAGTCATTGACAGGCCGGGGCCCACTACACAGTCAGTGACAGGCCGGGGCCCACTACACAGTCAGTGACAGGCCGGGGCCCACTACACAGTCAGTGACAGGCCGTGGCCCACTACACAGTCTGTGACAGGCCGGGGCCCACTACACAGTCATTGACAGGCCGTGGCCCACTGCACAGTCTGTGACAGGCCTTGGCCCACTACACAGTCAGTGACAGGCCGGGGCCCACTACACAGTCAGTGACAGGCCGGGGCCCACTACACAGTCAGTGACAGGCCGTGGCCCACTACACAGTCTGTGACAGGCCGGGGCCCACTACACAGTCATTGACAGGCCGTGGCCCACTGCACAGTCTGTGACAGGCCTTGGCCCACTACACAGTCAGTGACAGGCCGGGGCCCACTACACAGTCAGTGACAGGCCGGGGCCCACTACACAGTCAGTGACAGGCCGTGGCCCACTACACAGTCTGTGACAGGCCGGGGCCCACTACACAGTCATTGACAGGCCGTGGCCCACTGCACAGTCTGTGACAGGCCTTGGCCCACTACACAGTCAGTGACAGGCCGGGGCCCACTACACAGTCAGTGACAGGCCGGGGCCCACTACACAGTCAGTGACAGGCCGTGGCCCACTACACAGTCAGTGACAGGCCGTGGCCCACTACACAGTCAGTGACAGGCCGTGGCCCACTACACAGTCAGTGACAGGCCGTGGCCCACTACACAGTCAGTGACAGGCCGTGGCCCACTACACAGTCAGTGACAGGCCGTGGCCCACTACACAGTCTGTGACAGGCCGGGGCCCACTACACAGTCATTGACAGGCCGTGGCCCACTGCACAGTCTGTGACAGGCCTTGGCCCACTACACAGTCAGTGACAGGCCGGGGCCCACTACACAGTCTGTGACAGGCCGGGGCCCACTACACAGTCGGTGACAGGCCGTGGCCCACTACACAGTCAGTGACAGGCCGGGCCCACTACACAGTCAGTGACAGGCCGGGGCCCATTACACAGCCAATGACAAGCCGTTGGCCCACTACACTGTCAATGACAGTCCGGGGCCCAGTAACGGGGCCCAGTAACTGTCACTGACAGGACGGGGCCACTATAGATGAATGAAGAACGCTTTGTCTTAGGGCCGACTCATGGGAGTAAGCCGAACTTGACAATTGTTAATATTCAGCATTGAATAAGCCAGACAAGCAGGTATATGCTACTACTTTTGGATAAAGTACAATAAATGCTCCCCCCTGGGCCTTATTTCAGATTCCTCTTCCTCCCCATCGCCACCAATCACACCATTTAGATATTTTTTATAGTCTACCCTCCTGTGATCCAACATACTTAATCATCCGTTCAAAAAGCTTCCATCAAAAGATAATCTTAGCATTTATAGCATTACAGGGAGTGCGGAAGTTGTGCAGATTAATGGGGAAATTATTCTCATCATACAGGCAGCTTAAATTCACTCCTTTGGTGGGATTATATCAAGTGATAGCTAAAAATAGAAAGGTTTTTTTTTAATGTATTGAATTACGGTTGAGACAGTTATCAAGTATAACTATGATTAATTCCCTCATAAGTATTGTATCTACACCGTCAGGTGTATTAAAATATTTAATGGGCCCACCCTTTTTTTTTTAAACATCCTTTATAGATATTGTTTTTATATCTCGTACTAGCAAATGTACCCAGCTTTGCTAGGGTGTGTATTCGGGGGGAAAAAAAAAAACATTTAAAAAAAACTTCTTGAGCGCTACCAACGTACACACCAAAAACACGTTTACTAAAGAACCAGGTTTTTTTTCGTTCTTGATTCTCCCATAAAAAGGCAAATTAAGAATAGCACTTGCAAAACAGTAAATTTGCGGCATACCCCGTTTAGGTTAAAAATTCAAAGCTGAGCACAGCCACGAACAATGATTTAAAGACAAATATGACTTTAAAAACGATGTCCTGTTTTAAAAGTTATTCAACATCAGATCTGTGGTCGTTGATCGATTAAAAATAAATTAGGATTCCCATTCCCAAAGGGGTTATTTTAGTTATCCCTAAGTTAGGCGCACTTAAACAAAATCATTCAGATAAATATTCAGCTCAAGTTTATCAAATCTATCCCATGACCATCTGAAAGGATTTACAAAGATGTTGCGTTTCAATTGTTTACTATAAGGACATGGGCGCCAAAATAAGTTAATTTTTAATCCTTTATAGCAGTGAGTATTTAAAGTTGGACAGTGAACAAACTTCATTAAAAAATTTGTCCCATTAAGTTTCTTTAAATTTATTATTTATTTATATGTATGTGGGGGTGGTGGTGGTCTCAAAATGGTTCGATTTCTTTGTTGTTGAGCAAGACGCCAGCAAAAAGGTAGAGACATAGATTAATTGATCAATGTATATGTAAAATGTAAGCAGTATAACTCAGTTTGACAAAAAGTTGCCTACAATCCCCCCCCCCCCCCCAAACACAAGAAGACCACCTTGACCACCAGACAGTTGTAAACACGAGATGTTAGTTTCAGCAACCATAAGAAAATTAATTAGTAAACCCGCATCCAGTTAACCCCGCATCCAGTTAACCCCCCATCCAGTTAACCGCGCATCCACATCTCGAGTGTCGGATTTAAGACCCAACTTCTGGAAAAGTTTTTTTTGTTTTAAATTTTTACTATCATTATCTTCTCCGCGTTGAACGTTTTTCAAGATCGGAAAAACTAGCAAACTTACCCGTCGTCACCCTGCACTCAAAACGTATCAGCTTATTAAAGCAGAGCAGTGCACAAGGGTTGCCAGAGCACTAATTAGATAACAAGAAACCGATCTTAACCTCCAGAAGTTAAGTGATCTCCAATGTGCAGTATGAATGTTTCTCCCTAGAACTGCTTTAGGCCCCCCCCCCCTCCTCCCCCACCCCCGGCACTTAGAATTTAACCGTGTTAATAAGTGCCAGGTAAAACAAAGAATGCGATGTCGAGATTCCATTCTGGCACACCTGGTTAAAAGTTTACTATCAAACAGTTAAATGACAACAAATAAAATGTATCACTTAAAGTCATGGATGTGATCCTCCTGTAAATGGCAAACAAGAGGCTCATTTGGAGAGTATCAGACACGCACCCAGACCTTGAGCCACCACAAATGAAATCTGACCACCAAACAAAATATTTAAAATAATTATATGAATTTTTTCAGTCCAGCATTGTAGATAGACGACTTCTAAACATTTAGAGTTGTTTAAAATTAAAAGAAGTTTAAAAAAAAATGTCTTTTGCTTCAAGGGATTTGTAGTTGAGAAGTTGAATAGGATTTTAAAACTTCATTGTAGTCCAAGCCATGCACCGCAAAGCATATTGCTGTGACATAAAAGTAAGATTTTAAACTAAACTATATAGTATTTCCCAATATCTGGGTTACAAATAGTTTCTATTTGAGTTTAATCAAGTTAACCTCGGGGTCTAACCAGCGCAATCGAAGCATTTTGCTTAAAATAAACTCTGACACCATGAGATCATTTTACAATATCAAAGAGCTTCCGGTTAGAAATGTTGGCCATGATGGTGACACGTTCGATAAGTAAATATTCCCCGAGATATTGCTTTGATTTACAGTGGGTTAAAATTGAAAGGTAAGATATATGAGAATTAAAGAGAACCGGCCTATGGGCAATTTGAGGAGTGGAAAAATGAAATATCCCAGTTGGACAGGAGATAGACCGCAGTGATTAAAAGCAGTGGAATGATAGGACAACTGCACATAGAACAGGACACTGGTTTTGGGTTCATGAGCACTAGTATGTGTGAGGTGAAAAAGATTTGATGATATTCACTGCATCAGGTCATGGGCACTGAACGATTTCATGTTACCGGATTAGGTCATGCGTCCTCTAGGGTTGTGTTAAGTGTACTGTGTACTGCAGTAAGATGGGTGGGACTGCAGTAAGATGAGTTAGACTGCAGTAAGATGGGTGGGACTGCAGTAATATGGTTGGGACTACAGTAAGATGTGTGGGACTGCAGTAAGATGTGTGGGACTGCAGTAAGATGATTGGAACTGCAGTACAATGGTTGGGACTGCAGTCAGATGGGTGGAACTGCAGTAAGATCGGTGGGTTAGATGAGTAAATTGAACATCATGACAGTGAACTCTATTTTGGATTCGGTTAGAAAACCTTTAAGTTTCATATAGGAGGTCTTACAGTTCTGGCATGGATAATATTACAGTAGACAAAAACTAAAATGCCGAGGTCGAGTTAAAAGATAATGGGAAAGAGCAGACGATGGTGAGTAAGAGGAGGCGAACGAACGGGAGGCTGCTGTCTTCAGCAGCTGGCCTCCTTGAGCAGACAAGACAAGCCCCTACCAAGTTCCCCCGTGCCAGGTAACAGCTGGGCTAACCACGCTCCTGTGTTTAAACTATTTCTCACGAGGCTCATTTGGGGCGTGCCAGGTAGAGCTGCTCAGCAATTTCATTGATACCTTTTTTTTGTCTTATTTCACATGTTCAATTTCACCTCCGTGGAGACATGGAGGAAGGGTTTGTGGGGGAAAAAGGGTAATTTTAATTTACTCCCCCTCCCCACACACACATATGCACTTTAAAAAATAAACAAAACTACAGAAACGTGGCGTAGAAAAAATACGATTTACACACAACTTTACGGGTGTATCTTGGAGAGATTTCGGAAAGGGAAAGACTGTGTTCGTGAGAGACGGTGTGTGTGAAAAGGATTGTCAGAGAGAGAGAGAGAGTGAGAGAGAGAGAGAGAGAGATTATGAGATTAAGAAAGAGATTGAGCGATACAGAGAGAAAGAGAGAGAGAGAGAGAGGGGGGGGCGAAATATAGTGTTAGAAAAAAAAATTGAGAAAAAGCTCAGAGAGAGAGATTGATATTAAGAGATAGTAAAAGACAGATTAAATAAGTGATTACGAGAATTATTAAGTGAGCGATTTAGAGAGCCGGCAATAGAGAGCTTTCAAATGATTGAGGGGAGAGAATGAAATATTAGAGTAGACAAAATATGTGTGTGAAGTATTTATTTTAAGGTATTGTTTAGGAGTAGGATATACACATTATTATGTAAATTAAACTTATAGTTATATTAATGTCTTTTGCTAAGGACATTTGCCGAAACGTTTCAATTTGTATATTGTGTTATCCTGATTAAAGCTTAACATATGTTGTTTAATCTCCACAAACTGATTCTTTCTCATGTATCATTTAATCCCCAGGCCCAGAGATAGAATGTGTTCTTTGTTTTCTTATAGAAACTTGATACATTGAAAGCTGTGAATAGGGATGGCGCTCTCGGCAGGATAAGGCGGAATGATGATCATGCCCATAGATTTGAAAGCAGAAGAAGACATTTGCACTTTGAAATTAGTAAGACATGAGAAAAACAAACAGAAGGTGCGTACCTTTGTACGCCAAGAGTACTAACCACATAACAATAATAAAACTGCTATACCTCGTTGTGCTTTAACATTCTTCTGGATTTGCTGTTTTTTTACCCACTAGTTATTTCTTTCTTGTCGTATTTTCATTTGTCCTGTCTGCTGAGGAAGGCTCTTTCCCGAAACGTTCTCCTCTTATTCTCCTGTCTTTCTATTTCAATCTTTCACATACCACGTTCTTCTATTTCTTTACACAGATTGAATGCAGTCCTTCTGTCAGTATCCAGCATTCTGCATGCAGTTCGTCTACATCTACATCGACGTCTGCATCTACATCTACATCTACGCCTACATCTACGCCTACATCTACGCCTACATCTACGCCTACATCTACGCCTACATCTACGCCTACATCTACGCCTACATCTACGCCTACATCTACGCCTACATCTACGTCTACATCTACGTCTACATCTACGTCTACATCTACGTCTACTTCTTCCCCTACATCTACGTCTACATCTACGTCTACATCTACGTCTACATCTACGTCTACATCTACGTCTACATCTACGTCTACATCTACGTCTACATCTACGTCTACATCTACGCCTACATCTACGCCTACATCTACGCCTACATCTACGTCTACATCTACGCCTACATCTACGTCTACATCTACGTCTACATCTACGCCTACATATACGTCTAAATCTACGTCTACGTCTACATCTACATCGACACTACATCATTTGGCAAACATGTTTATAATATTAAAAACTATTACAACTATTTCTATTGTCCCCATTTCGTGCTCCTTCCGCGTTGCTTGCGGTGACAATTAAACACGACACTACGACTCATGAACAGATCTTAGTTTCGTTGAAAAACTTCCAGACTAAATGCTAAAGACAGGCTGTGTCATCAATCATGATTTTAGAAACATGCAGCTTCGTAGCAGGCTGATTTGGCTAAGCAACATATCAGCTTATTTCCCTGTTCAAGTGCTGTTCGCCAGGGGACGTAGGGCAATTTATTCCCAAAGGACCCCTTGCGCATTGGAAAACATTGCTGTCTACAGACAGCTTAATATACATTCCATAAATCTGACCTTGACCCCACACCCCGTATTCCGTAGCTAGCATTGCGTACACGGAAGGAAGTGACAGGTACAAACAAAAGCTGACAAAGGTTTTATTCGTTTCAGATGAAAGGACATGACGTCACTATAAAACCAATGGGCGCGCGGTCAGACGGAATTGGGCGAAAACACCCGATGAACTTTGGCATCTTACAACCCACCAGCCGCGTCTCATCTTACTAATGAGTACGCTAATCTTGTGTATTGGAGCCCTAGAAACAGGGAGCCCTAGAAACAAGGAACCGTACGGCGTAGTATTGAGTAAACCCAATTACAGAGCTGTTGGTAGCACAGAGGGACGGGCTTAAATATGGCGTTTGTTTAGCGGCTTCAAGGTTTGAACTGGATTACTGCCGACCACGAGAAGGGAGGGAACGTGTGTGGGGGGGGGGTGGAGGGGGGAGAGGGCGGGATGGAAAGAGACGTAAAAGCGAAAGAATAAATGGGTTGCGTTAGGGTAGTTTTGGGAGGATTTCATTAGGGTCGGGGAAAATCATGAAGGAATGAGTGTACGAAAGGATGCGTTTGATGAGCGGACATGTACATATGCTGGGAAATCTGGCTAGCCACCAGGGGTGTATGTGACGTGGTTAGCCACCAAGGGTGTATGTGACGTGGTTAGCCACCAGGGGTGTATGTAACGTGGTTAGCCACCAGGGGTGTATGTGACGTAGTGTAGAGAGGTGGGAGTGTCTAGAAGGGGATATGACTGTGGTAGTGAGAACTTTGTTTGATGGATGGGTCCATGTGTGCGAAGTTTTCAGACAGGTGTAAGGTAGGATGGTGAATGTGTGAGATTGTCAGATGTCAGATGTTTGTGGTAATGGACCTGAAAGAAAAGGAAGTGCTGAATCAGATAGGTGAAATGATCTAACTCAGTATAGGGGCTTTAATATGAGAAATTTGGAGAGAGTGACCAATGTGTTTGTGTATTTTGTGTGTGTGTGTATGAGTTACAGATAATAAAAATCAGAGAGAGAGAGACAAAGACAGAGAGAGGAGCGAGGGAAAGAGAGCTTGAGAGCGTGGAAGAGAGAGATGAGAGAACATGAGAGAGTGCATGAGAGCGCAAAATAGAGCAAGAGAGAGCGAGCGTGAGAACGAGAGAGAGCAATTTAGGACAAGAGAGAGCAAGAGAGAATGGAAGAGAATGAGAGAGAATGAAAGCGAGAGCAAGAGAGAGATAAAGCAGGAGAGGGAGAAAGAGGGAGATGGTTAAGATGCACGAACGACCTGGGGAAGAAAAGCAGACATTTGACATGGGCAGTAGAAGACATGAAAGATTGGAGAGATTTTTTTAAGAAAGGCTGCAAGGAGAGTTTCATAGTAAAAACAAACGCAATGTTAAGTCGTATAGGTAATAATCCTTAAGCCTATCCAAGTGAAAGAATAAATAGGCAAAAAAAAAAGCAAACTTGGTCATAATTGGGTTCATTTGTTGCTTCTTTTCGTGTTTGTAAAATGCAATGCGTGCGATTAAACTACTTTTTTTTTTTTTTAAATTGTCAGTTTTATATTTCAGTGAACCTTTTTTTAAAGCAATTATTGTTATTAAAATGTATCTGTCAAATGTTTAACGATTGGTTGGTCAAGCATAAACTTTCACCCAATCATAGAGTGGAGGCGTGGCCTGAAACCGTTCTATGGGAGATGACGTGTCCAAGGGTTAGGCTACTCACCAGAAGTTGGCGTAATCTATCTTTAAATGGACGTTGCAGAGTCGCGTACCATTAGTTGGCCTACTTGTTGACTGAACGATTAACGCAGACTGCTGTACACACAAACACACGCATACACACAGAGGCACGCACACACAGAGACACAAACTTGCACACACAGACACATACACAAAGACTTACACACACTCACACAAACACAAAGGCTCCACACCTAATCCAACCATTATTTTGAAATGGAAATTTGTCACAAGCGGCACACTACTAGCCAGACTTACACGGATGTACATAAAAGCGGCACACTACTAGCCAGGCTTTCAGGGGTGTACAGAAAAGCGGCACACTACTAGCCAGACTTACACGGATGTACATAAAAGCGGCACACTACTAGCCAGGCTTACAGGGGTGTACAGAAAAAGCGGCACACTACTAGCCAGGCTTACAGGGGTGTACAGAAAAGCGGCACACTACTGGCCAGGCTTACAGGGGTGTACAGAAAAAGCGGCACACTACTAGCCAGGCTTACAGGGGTGTACAGAAAAGCGGCACACTACTGGCCAGGCTTACAGGGGTGTACAGAAAAGCGGCACACTACTAGCCAGGCTTAAAGGGGTGAACAGAAAAGCGGCACACTACTAGCCAGGCTTACACGGATGTACAGAAAAGCGGCACACTACTAGCCAGGCTTACACGGATGTACAGAAAAGCGGCACACTACTAGCCAGGCTTACACAGATGTACAGAAACCCTACTGTAGTAACATTTAATAATTTTACATCAGATCTTTCTCTTTTACCTATGCATTAGTTCAGGTGAGCAGACTGGAAATGGAAGTTAATATTGTTTACAGAGCAATCATCGACATTTACAACGTACGGATCTATCTCTCTTTCGTTAACCAGGTATCAAAATAATGAGTTAATAATGTAATAAAAAGATATTTCCTCATTGCATAATGAATAAAAAGTATGTTAACTGTGTGTTATGACCAGGTAGACAACCCCACACTCCACAATGCAGTGTTTTTATTCGAGTTTGTTGTTCATTTCAGACCAGTATTACAAGAGTAATCACGTGATACCAGAGGATCTCGAGTTCGCCCTTTTACATTTTTTGAGAAATCTCACTCAGTCCCGTGAAAATGATTTTAAAAAAAACAAAACAACACCACAAGTAAAAACATACTACTTACAACCAACAACATACTACATACATTCATCCGTAAAATGTAGCTGGTTACCATATGCGCCAATGATAAATAAAACAAATTTGGTGTCAAATTCATAGTTCATAATTGTTTTACAATTCAGTGAGTTGAAATTCGAATTATTTTATAGGGACATTCAAGGCCAGTTCTGTTACATGCCCCCCCCCCCTCTTCCTTTTTCCTGGTTAGGTTTGGGCCACATTAACCAATGTCATTTTCGGAGACATGCATCTTTTGTGTGTTGCACATAAATAAGAACCAGATACAGTTATACCTGGAAATAACGAAAGCACTTGGGACTGAAGCAGAAGTGGAGCTATTAGCAGGGATGGTGCTATTTGCAGGGATGGTGCTATTTGCGGGCTCAGCCAGTGTTAAAAATGTACTACCATACCGGGTGCGTTATAGTAAACGTGGGGTGGGGAAGGAGAGGGGACTGCAAACAGGTTAGTTAAATGGAAATGAGCGAAAAGAAGGAGGCAACAACAATAGAAATGAGTGTCGAAGCTATTTCAAGGTTCCTTTTTTTTTAAACAGGTTTTACCGTGACAGATTTGTTGCTAGTTAGATTTGATCTCTGTTGTTTACTGAGATCATTAAGGCTTAAATTCATCCAAAATCTTGACTCGAACAGATGCTTGCAGATCATCGTTGTTCTTTCAATATTGCAGCCATCTTTACATAGAGAGGTCACACGCTGGACTGGTCTCACATGTCATGCAACGAAAGGACATCTGTTACCCTGGGCTAATTAGATTCTGTCGGCCGAATGCATATATATATATATATATATATATATAAATGGAATCAAAAGCTGGGGGGGGGGACGCATTGGAATAAAGCAGTTATCCTCCTGGTTCAATCAGAAATAGAACAATCAAGAAACGGCAGGAAAAAAAAAAATCCAAAATATGAATTATAATCTCTGTGCAAAAACAAGACCTTTCACATTGTGGTACATTTGTTGGATGTCGCACAGGGTTTACTAAACACGCAGCTATTGTAGCCAGCCAATAAATTAATGTGTGAACAGAGATGCTTTAGAAACTTTTCTCAGTACAACAAATATGTATGCACTACGTAAACTTAATTTTTTTTGGATGCACTGATTCAGCTTTATTCACATTGCTCTCTCAGATTTCATAAACCAGCTACACAATGGTATACACGATGTACGTTTCCGTAGTGATAACTGAACTAGTCTTGAGGAAAAGAAATTCCGATCTTCTTCCAGAGGAATTATTCGATAATGAGCTGGACCAACACGTGCTTCTGCTGTTAAGGTATCCAGACAGCGATACGGGTCTGCAAGGGACACGACTCCAGGTTATCGAAGAACAAGAGAGACAGCTCTGGGCCATTGCCTGACAATAACACGGGATTCTACGAAAAGCGCCGGCTGCGCTGTACGGTGCACCGTTGTGGTTAAGTATCAAGTTGTGTACCCACTTAGTGTGTGTGTGGGGGGGGGGGGAATCAGTGTCTTACACCGCGTCTCGCGGATTGAAAGCGACGATTGACAGGCGTCGACTCTGATATTGACTTTAGCTTGTGTAACAAGATAGAGAAAGGTGAATATTTAAGCGGTTTGGAACGACAAAAGATGCTTGTGTTAAGTGTGGAGAGGGACAAGCACAACACGATAGACATGTGGGAATCGTTCTTGCAATGAAGATAAGCACACACACTGCAGCGAACGAACAAAACCAGAGTCTGTTTAAATAACGACTGCCGTTATAAAAGGGATTGGGGTTGGTGCATTAATTCCACAACGAGAAATCAATTTGGGTAGCTTGAAATATGTGTAGCATTGCAAATATTATGCATTTTATGTGTCGTCGTTTGAGTTCATTGCGGTGAAAAACTCTACTGTTGAAAAGACTGTGACGTGGAATAAGATTTGAGGACGGAGTTTGGCGATTTGATTCCGGGTAATCGAATAAAACCTCCAATTTAAAGCTCCGTAGTTTTGTGTTCATTTTGGCAAAAGAATATTTTACATTTCAGTGAACATTTTAATGCAACAGGCTATTGGTTTAATTTTTTAACACATGACAAAAGGCTAATGTGATCTTTTGCTTAACATGAGTTCACCATTTTAAAACTAAGATAAAAGGATAACCGCTTATCTCGACCTCGGTTAACTCGTAACCCTGTTATTTCGACGTTTTTTTGAAGTGGAACCGTAAAATTATCTCGTTGTCTTAGCATTTTCTCCTCGGTTATGTCGATTCTTTTCATTCGTCGAACCCTGATATCTCGAGCATAAAAGGCGGCTAAATTTGCCATTTAAACTCGGTTATCTTGACCAAACGCCGGCTTTTAAACTCCGCATGAAGAAATAGCAAGCAACAAATAAACAAGTTTTTCATGATAAAAAATAATTATTTATTTCTCAAAATACAGGACTTATGATTTAGAATGAACCTAGAAGAAATTTCAATAAATATGTTTTAATTCAAGGTTTAAAAACCCGGTAGAGTCCACCTTATAAATGATCATAATTTGCAGTGTGCAAAACGTTGTCATGGGCAGCCATTTACGGTCACTTGCATAATGGCTATGTCGTGGTACTACGTCAGAGTTTCATTTGTAAGAGTTTGTCGTGTGCAAAAGCTATTAAACGTTTGGCCAGGGAAACCTTCAATTACACAGTCTATAAATAGCAATTTAGTAATACGGAGATGCGTTGCCTTATTTAAACTATATAGTCATTGCGCAAGACACGATCAGCAGAAGGAGGTCACAAAATGTGGAAGCTTCGTCCAAAGTAGAATATACCAAACGAGCTCGCACTTTAAAAAATAACTATAATATTTTTTTAAAATTATTATTATTTTTTTTTTTTACTGAATTACGTGCATTTATTAACGCACATCATGTAGATAAAGAAATTTCAAGCACGTGTTAATATATTGCCTGGCTTAAAAAAAGTATTGTCCTAAGGCAAAAGCCCCACTGCGAATAAACCAAAATACTATCTCTCTCTGTCCAGCTCTCTCTCTATCTCTAGATCTCTCTGACGCTGAAAGTCGTTGTCTCCCTTGATCACCCAAAATCCATGCATCCCTTCTTGTGAATGACAAGAGTTCACACTCGCTCACTCAACCCACTTATCACAAATCACAATACACACAATACCTCCGTTTCATGACCTTGACAATCGGCACCGAGACCATATGTCAAGTTTCAGCTCCATAGGTTAACGTGAAGTGGGTCAATTAGCCTTCCAAAACTTTTGCCACACACCAAGCCATAAAGAAACACATGAACAAAATCGAAGCTAATATAAAGGAGTTTAAAAAAAAAAAGAATTCTCCTTTATTAACAAAGTTTTTTTTTATATTGATTTGCATACTTTAATGTAACGTGAATCGGAATCGGGAATTTCCTGAAACCCCCGAGCCATGATGCAGTAAAAAGAGTACCTGACGCATGCGGTGTGCTGTAGGGCTAAGAAATTATAACTTCTAGCGTCCTTTCGGCCCCTTCAATCAAACGGTCTCTGCTCCAGAAGGTATTTATTGTCAATTCCTTGGCGTAACCTCCCACCAACTTTAGCGGTTTGGGGAGGGGGTGGGGTGGAGTGGGTGGGAGAGGAGGCCAGGAGAGGGGAAAATTTAAATTAAATTAGAGGGGTGGGTAGGTTTGGGGTAGTCTGAAAGTTTATGAAAAAATAAATTTCACCCGAGTCTAGCACTGGAGGCCCGTAAAAAATGATTGAATGCGTCCATTGTTTTCAACTTAGTCTTTAATGAGCACGCTGTCAGCGATCACCGTGCATTTCTTCACCAACCATATCACAATGTTGATCTGTGTCGTGAGTAATAAACTGTGTCGTGAGTATTTAACTGTGTCCTGAATATTTAACTGTGTGGTGAATAAGTCGTGAATATTTAACTGTGTCGTGAATATTTAACTGTGTCGTGAATATTTAACTGTGTCGTGAATATTTAGATGTGACGTGAATATTTAGCTGTGTCGTGAATATTTAGCTGTGTCGTGAATATTTAACTGTGTCGTGAATATTTAACTGTGTCGTGAATATTTAACTGTGTCGTGAATATTTAACTGTGTCGTGAGTAATGAACTGTGTCGTGAGTATTTAACTGTGTCGTGAATATTTTGCTGTGTCGTGAATATCTAGCTTTGTCGTGAATATTTAACTGTGTCGTGAATATTTAGCTGTGTCGTAAATATTTAACTGTGCCGTGAATATTTAACTGTGTCGTGAATATTTAGCTGTGTCGTAAATATTTAACTGTGCCGTGGAAATTTGACTGTGTCGAGAATATATTTGACTGTGTCGTGAGTATATTTGATTGTGTCGTGAATATATCTGACTGTGTCGTGAGTATATTTGACTGTGTCGTGAATATATTTGACTGTGTTGTGAATATGTCTGACTGTGTTGTAAATATATGTGACTGTGTTGTGAATATATCTGACTGTGTCGTGAGTACATTTGACTGTGTCGTGAATATATCTGACTGTGTCGTGAGTATATTTGACTGTGTCGTAAATATATTTGACTGTGTCGTGAATATATTTGACTGTGTCGTGAATATAGTTGACTGTGTCGTGAATGTATTTGACTGTGTCGTGAATATATTTGATTGTGTCGTGAATATATGTGACTGTGTCGTGAATATATTTGACTGTGTCGGGAATATATTTGATTGTGTCGTGAATAAATTTGATTGTGTCGTGAATATATTTGACTGTGTCGTGAATATACTAGACTGAGTCGTGAATGTTTGATTGTTCCGTTATGGTTAATAATACTAATTGTAAGATGATTGTGTTGAGTTTTAAAATGCATGGGCAGAACGTCTGCATATGCAGGGAATGACTGTTTATTTACCTCAAGAAGATTTTTTAATTAATTGTTTGTGTGTTATTTGTTCACTTTGTCTTAAGTTAAAGATTCCTTGCTGCTGTCCTGCCACCGAGAAGGTAAAGAGATTGAATTGTAAAACCCCCAACTTTGCTATATGGCACCATGACTCGCAGATATATCGAAACGTTGCAATATGAAAACTCTAATTTATCATGAAATGTGCTGTTGAATACTTGAAATGATCCTCTAACAATACCCTTTTTTCTAATTCTAAATTTGGTCCAACAAAATAACCTAATTTAGTGTTTCCTGACAACGAATTGTACATCAGTTGTGTAAATATAGTGTGAAATGTTACAGTAATTGTTTACAGACAGCCCAACATTGTATAGTAATTGTGTACGGATAAATTGTATCGTGTAGGCAAATGAAAAATTTCCCTTGAATGACCCATGGGAGTACACTATTGTATTTAGTTGCAATGTGCTGAAATCAAGGGCTTGATGCTAGAGGCAGAGGGTCACTCACTATTCTAGGAGGTCGTTCACTGTTCTATGGGGTCACTCATTGTGCTAGGGGATCGCTCACTGTCCTAGGGGGTCACTCACTGCTCCAAGGGGGTCACACCACTCGAAAAACTCATGTAACGTGGGCACTAACATTTTCCTTTATATGGCCGATGATTAATAATGTTTTTGGCAAGTCGCGACAAGTATGGAAATTCACAAAAACCCATACATGATTAAAATGTCATTCATCGTATCCTTATAACAGGTCGTTTGATTTTCTGGTGCCCAAAGTGCACCGTGAAAATTGATCACCTATTGGGAAAACAATGTGGGGCACGTCTGGCCGTAACTAGGTCGCGGTGACCTGCATCTATAACCTCGGATAACTGTAATCACGTTCGTATACTCACTCGGAGGGCGCTCGCCCCGGATAGACAGCTTATGAACACATGACGTAGTGAGCTCGCGCGTATTCAGGCTGTTTGAGAACTGGGTCAAGAACCTGGGAACGATAATGATGTGGTCAAGTGGTCATTATTCTTTCCAGATATTCATCACTCAGACACTTGGGTAAGGCTACCATTTTTCTCTGGTTACTTTATTTTTTTATTGTTAGTAGTGAACAAGACGACATGATGAGAGCCTAGTGTTTGAACGTAACGACATGATGAGAGCCTAGTGTTTGAACGTAACGACATGATGAGAGCCTAGTGTTTGAACGTAACGACATGGTGAGAGCCTAGTGTTTGAACGTAACGACATGATGAGAGCCTAGTGTTTGAACGTAACGACATGGTGAGAGCCTAGTGTTTGAACGTAACGACATGATGAGAGCCTAGTGTTTGAACGTGACGACATGGTGAGAGCCTAGTGTTTGAACGTAACGACATGGTGAGAGCCTAGTGTTTGAACGTAACGACATGGTGAGAGCCTAGTGTTTGAACAAGACGACATGATGAGAGCCTAGTGTTTGAACGTAACGACATGATGAGAGCCTATTGTTTTAACGTGACGACATGATGAGAGCCTAGTGTTTGAACAAGACGATATGATGAGAGCCTAGTATTTGAACAAGACGATATTATGAGAGCCTAGTGTTTGAACGTAACGACATGGTGAGAGCCTATTGTTTCAATTTGACGACATGATGAGAGCCTAGTGTTTGAACAAGAAAACATGATGAGAGCCTAGTGTTTGAACAAGACAACATGATGAGAGCCTAGTGTTTGAACAAGACAACATGATGAGAGCCTAGTGTTTGAACAAGACAACATGATGAGAGCCTAGTGTTTGAACAAGACGACATGATGAGAGCCTAGTGTTTGAACAAGACAACATGATGAGAGCCTAGTGTTTGAACAAGACAACATGATGAGAGCCTAGTGTTTGAACAAGACGATATGATGAGAGCCTAGTATTTGAACAAGACGATAGTATGAGAGCCTAGTGTTTGAACGTAACGACATGATGAGAGCCTATTGTTTCAATTTGACGACATGATGAGAGCCTAGTGTTTGAACAAGAAAACATGATGAGAGCCTAGTGTTTGAACAAGACAACATGATGAGAGCCTAGTGTTTGAACAAGACAACATGATGAGAGCCTAGTATTTGAACAAGACGATATTATGAGAGCCTAGTGTTTGAACGTAACGACATGGTGAGAGCCTATTGTTTCAATTTGACGACATGATGAGAGCCTAGTGTTTGAACAAGAAAACATGATGAGAGCCTAGTGTTTGAACAAGACAACATGATGAGAGCCTAGTGTTTGAACAAGACAACATGATGAGAGCCTAGTGTTTGAACAAGACGATATGATGAGAGCCTAGTGTTTGAACAAGACGACATTTATGAGAGCCTATTGTTTGAACAGGACGACCAGATGAGAGCCTATTGTTTGAACAAGGCGACATGATATGGGCCTAGTGTTTGAACAGGACGACCTGATGAGAGCCTAGTGTTTGAACACGACGACCTGATGAGAGCCTAGTGTTTGAACAGGACGACCTGATGAGAGCCTAGTGTTTTAACGTGACGACCTGATGAAAGCCTAATGTTTGAACAAGACGATATGATGAGAGCCTAGTGTTTGAACAGGACGACCTGATGAAAGCCTAATGTTTGAACAAGACGATATGATGAGAGCCTAGTGTTTGAAAACGACGACCTGATCAGAGCCTAGTGTTTGAACCTTTGAAAAAATGGCTTGCAATCATTTCAATGTATTCTAAAATCACTCGTTTGGTGATCAGTGGATGGGGGAGGGCTGCGTAGGCTACCCTTTGAAAAGGTTTCCTCGGTAAATTCGACCAAATTTATCCTGGCCATTTTAATTATGTTAATGCTGTCTGCTAAATGAAACACAACAATCGCATGCAATTGGCTAGTAGCGGGGACGAAACGGCTGCTTGGGAGAAACGCGAGGGTAGCGTTTCTTTCATCGACCACATCTTGATTGATAATGATCCTGAAGCGGCAGATTTATTCATTTTTCTTAACAGCTTAGCGTCCTAACACTTAAGCGTCCTAACACTTAAGCGTCCTAACACAATAGCGTCCTAACATCCCAAAATCCCTATGAAACTAGCGCCCTAACATCCCAGTGCCCTAAAGCACTAGCGCCCTAACATCCCACTGCCATAAGGCACTAGCGCCCTAACATCCCAGCGCCCTGAGACAATAATGCCCTAATATCCCAGCGCCCTAAGACAGTGTTCCCCAAACGGTGGTCCGTGGACCAGCAGCGGTCCGCGAGCCTCACGTCGCCGATCCAGAGAGCATGAATATTGATGTTTAAATAGAAAGAAAATGTAATTAATAAATCTGGCACAGGTCCCTGGTGCAGTTTCGAAACTAGTCCACCGGTCCCTGAAACTTAAATGTTTGTGAAACTCTGCCCTAAGACACTAGCGCCCAAACGCAATAGTGCTCTAGCACCCTAGTGCCCTAACACCATAGCGTCTAAACGAGGTAACTAAGCGTAGTACACTATATTATCCGTATAGTGAATGAAGTATTTAAGTTTATACTCCCGGGTTACGGTTCTCAAGCTGTTGACTTTAAGACGGAACATTCAACTGCCAGCCATCCGGGGCAGGACACGTCTAACTAAATTACCTGCTAACTGCATCATTTCACGAAGCGCAAGCACGCAGTGTGTCTATCCAAAGTGCCCCCCACCACAACCCCGTTTTCCCAACATGAAGAGGCAATATACAACTGACAAACCATATCTCCATTGTGATTTATTCACCCGTAGAAATGCATTGTTTATTAAAACCTCTATCTTTTTCGTGATCTATATTTCTGACAACAACAAATATAAAATATGTGTTTTTTTTTTAATGCAAGCTAGAAATTCATTAACTATTTGAATGAGGCTAATTTACAAATGTTGCCTTCGGTCAAGTTAACTGTACGTGTATAGATTATGGGATGTCATCTGAATGATCCCGTACATCTTAGCACACATTATTTTAAGGCTTTTGCAACTGGTAAAAGAATAGATCGACATGAATTGTAAACCTTTTCTATAGTCAGTCCAAATCTATCATCTAGTCTTTCAGTCCAAACCTATTCTTTAGACAGTTCAAACCTATTATCTAGTCTTTCAGTCCAACCCTTTTCACTAGTCAGTTCAAACCTATAAACTAGTCTTTCAGTCCAAACCTATCATCTAGTATTTCATTCCAAACCTATCATCTAGTCTTTCAGTCCAAACCTACCATCTAGTCTTTCAGTTCAAACCTATCATCTAGTCTTTCAGTCCAAACCTACCATCTAGTCTTTCAGTTCAAACCTATCATCTAGTCTTTCAGTCCAAACCTATCATCTAGTCTTTCCGTCTAAATCTACTGAATCTATTAACTATCCGCCTTACCAAATCCTAAATCATCAGTGGCCACGACACACACATGTTGCCCTCTGGGATAATTTTATTTTTTCAGTTGATTATCATCCTAAAAGACGTCGATGTTTTCCATTTATTTTTGTATTGTTGATTGTAGGAACAGCGATTGGAATCTACTCAGTTAAAAAAAAATCATTTCTAAAAGAAGAAAAAAATACGCCAACCAAATTGTCTGTTCAAAATAAAACTAAATTTTGCTTTTGAATCAGGTGAAGCCAATTTCTGGCTGAAGGGCTCCATTAAGGAACATCTCCAAACTACCCTTCTAATTCCCCATAGTTTTTTTTTTTTTTAAAGAACTGTTGTTACAGGTCGGGAAAGTAGGTCGTGATGTACTTAACAAAAATCTTCAGTCTAAGCAATAATACTGAAAATAAAATAGTAGTGAAGTTTGGAACAATGGAAAAAAATCAGAATTTTTATGACGACATAATATAGTGCTGAATAATTGCGATTTTCAACTGTCTTTTATTATAGTGAGGGGGAATAAAGTATACGTCTCTAAGCATACGTGACTGGATGCACTTCACCGAAAGTACTTCACTGAAAGTAATTCACTGAATGCACTTCACTGAAAGTACCTCACCGAATGTACCTCACGGATTCTACATCACCTAATGTTCCTCACCGAATGTACTTCAACGAATGTACCTCACGGAATGTACTTCACTGGATATACCTCACCGAATATACTTCAGCGGATATCCTACACGGAATGTACCTCACTGAATGTACTTCACTTAATAATCTTGACCTAATATACTTGAATTAAAGCACTTTATTTAGTATACGTTGTGTGTGTGCTTGTTTGTGTGTTCGTGTGTGTGCTTGTGCATATGTGATTGTGTGTGTGTGCTTGTGTGTGTGTGCTTATGTGTATGTGCTTGTGTGTGTGCTTATATGTTTACTTGTGTGTGTACGTACTTGTGTGTGTACTTGTGTGTGCACTTGTGTGTGTGTACTTGTGTGTGTGTACTTGTGTGTGTGTACTTGTGTGTGTGTACTTGTCTGTGTGTTTGTAAGTGTGCACTTGTGTGTGCACTTGTGTGTGTACTTGTATGTGTGCACTTGTGTGTGCACCTGTGCACCTGTGTGTGCTCTTGTGTGTGTGTGCACTTGTGTGTGCACTTGTCTATGTGCACTTCTGCGTGTCTCTTTGCGTGTGCGTTCAGTAAAGCTGTTAAACCATAAAAAAGATTTCTGATTATCGATTTTCAAACCAATATCCCATGCTTGATTTGTTGCCAAACTTATTTTTTTAAAAATCTATTTACAAAGAGAATTTCTTTTTTTAAGGTCACAAATTTTTAAGATTGTTACTCACAAATAATTTAATACCCTAAAAAAATATAATCAAACTTGAAGTCACTTGTAGTAGACACAGTTCGCGTCTTGACCATAAACAAGGCCCGATCATTGGTCTTAAGTAAAGCTTTACCATACACATGATAAGAAACTAATACTCTCTGCACGGGGTCAAGTTGCAGACTCTGGTTCCTAAATGAGAGTTGCTATAGTCCAGGCCTGCACAACATACGGCCCATACGGCCCGCGGGCCGCATGTGGCCCGCCAGCACCCACTTTGCGGCCCGCGAAGTAACGAAATATTCCTTATTCTTATTATTTTCTTAATAGTTCTCCCCCCTGTTCTATTTTCTTTTGTCACGACAAGTCCTGTCCTATTTTCATTTAGCCCGCACAAGTTTTTCATAAAGTATTACGGCCCGCCTTTTATTTTGAGTTGTGCAGGCCTGGACTAGACAGTTAAAAATATTTAGGTTTTCAGCTGCTCCTCACGATACCGTTAAAGTATCATGTCAGGCTGACCGTGCTGTGTGGAATATTTGTGATTTGCATTTAACATAACAATATCCAAGTCCTAAATATCCCCTAGTGTTGAATACACAACCCCCTGGTTGGGACGTTTATCCCGTCTTTTCAGAAGGCTTTACTAGCGAATATTTCAATATTAAGAAAAAATGTTATTTCTGCACAGCAGTTGCAATACACCGAAGAGCAAGTAGACATGGGACTAGGTATGGAGCTTTGAAACATCAACATATTGGAGATGTAAATACCTGGCCACAAAGTCTGATACCTTTGGTTAGATGAAGGTCCTTAAAGTTTTTTGTGTTTTCCTTTCTAAATATAACTTCATACCGATAATTTAGTCGTCACAGATTGTGAGATATGAACAGTTCTTTAAAGTTGCTGTATAGTCGTTTGTCATTCAAATTAAGTGATGTCAAACTTTGTGCCCCCGCCAACCAGTGTGCAACCATCCCCCATCCCCCCTCCCCCAAACCATACCATTGTCAACCAATGTCGACTTATCCTTACTTTAAGAAACTTATAATCCAAGTCTGTTACAAGAAAGCGTCAATCCATGACTACCATTTGAAACCTCCCTTCATTTCCCACCTTTAGAAACCTCCCATCATTACCCACCATTAGAAACCTCCCATCATTTCCCACCATTAGAAACCTCCCATCATTTCCCACCATTAGAAACCTCCCATCATTTCCCACCATTAGAAACCTCCCATCATTTCCCATTAGAAACCTCCCATCATTGCCCACCATTAGAAACCTCCCATCATTTCCCACCATTAGAAACCTCCTATTATTTTCCCACCGTTAGAAACCTCCCATCATTTCCCACCATTAGAAACCTCCCATCATTTCCCACCATTAGAAACCTCCCATCATCTCCCACCATTAGAAACCTCCCATCATCTCCCACCATTAGCCACCTCCCATCATCCCCCATTAGAAACCTCCCATCATTGCCCACCATTAGAAACCTCCCATCATTTCCCACCATTAGAAACCTCCCATCATTTCCCACCATTAGAAACCTCCCATCATTTCCCACCATTAGAAACCTCCCATCATTTCCCACCATTAGAAACCTCCCATCATTTCCCACCATTAGAAACCTCCCATCATTTCCCACCATTAGAAACCTCCCATCATTTCCCACCATTAGAAACCTCCCATCATTTCCCACTATTTGAAACCCCCTATCATTCCCAACCAATAGAAAACTCCCATCATTGCCTGACATTAGAAACGTCCCTACAAACACCAGGTACCCACACTGATGAACTTAGTTTCCGCCCCCACACCCTCCCCTTTTCCCTCAATCTGCGCTGACAACTGAGTGACGCGATCAGTGTATCAGTAACTTAAAGGGCAGATGATCCTAGAAAATTACTTTTTAATAGCCTCTTACTTCTACACAGCTTTTTTTAAACCAAAAAGAGAGGTGAAAAAACACCAATCAAAAGAGATAGTTTAATGCTGTTTTTTTTTTCATCTTTTTTTTCTATGGTAACATGAAAACACGAAGCTGCATGTTTGTGATCATAGTCTGGAGCAAGGTTTTTTTTTTCTTTTCTTTTTTTAATGATATGAAGACGTTAGCTCTCATGCGTTTGTAGGACTTAAGATACCAAAGGAATACTACAGGTGTTCCGACTTTACGCTCAATTTCAAACTTCTTATTTAACAAGTATTTTACTTGAAATGACATTATTCTTTATCTTTCCTTAATAAGAAATACGCATTTAGACAACTTGAGCCAACTCTCTGCATCAAAATGTGACAGTGGTAATAAAGTCCTTATTGCTTAGCATAAGAAAATATAAGTATCAGTCTTGACTGGTGTAGAATAAACTTAGCTCATTATTTTCTCCACTGGACGCTTCAAAGGTTTAGAAACACAGAAAGTGGCATTGTCTAGTGTAAAGCTCAGTGAAGTCGGACGCTAAGTGGCATTGTCTAGTGTAAAGCTCAGTGACGTCGATATATTTAAGACGCTAAGTGGCATTGTCTAGTGTAAAGCTCAGTGACGTCGATATATTTAAGACGCTAAGTGGCATTGTCTAGTGTAAAGCTCAGTGAAGTCGATATATTTCAGACGCTAAGTGGCATTGTCTAGTGTAAAGCTCAGTGAAGTCGATATATTTCAGACGCTAAGTGGCATTGTCTAGTGTAAAGCTCAGTGAAGTCGATATATTTCAGACGCTAAGTGGCATTGTCTAGTGTAAAGCTCAGTGAAGTCGATATATTTCAGACGCTAAGTGGCATTGTCTAGTGTAAAGCTCAGTGAAGTCGATATATTTCAGACGCTAAGTGGCATTGTCTAGTGTAAAGCTCAGTGAAGTCGATATATTTCAGACGCTAAGTGGCATTGTCTAGTGTAAAGCTCAGTGAAGTCGATATATTTCAGACGCTAAGTGGCATTGTCTAGTGTAAAGCTCAGTGAAGTCGATATATTTCAGACGCTAAGTGGCATTGTCTAGTGTAAAGCTCAGTGAAGTCGATATATTTCAGACGCTAAGTGGCATTGTCTAGTGTAAAGCTCAGTGAAGTCGATATATTTCAGACGCTAAGTGGCATTGTCTAGTGTAAAGCTCAGTGAAGTCGATATATTTCAGACGCTAAGTGGCATTGTCTAGTGTAAAGCTCAGTGAAGTCGATATATTTCAGACGCTAAGTGGCATTGTCTAGTGTAAAGCTCAGTGAAGTCGATATATTTCAGACGCTAAGTGGCATTGTCTAGTGTAAAGCTCAGTGAAGTCGATATATTTCAGACGCTAAGTGGCATTGTCTAGTGTAAAGCTCAGTGAAGTCGATATATTTCAGACGCTAAGTGGCATTGTCTAGTGTAAAGCTCAGTGAAGTCGATATATTTCAGACGCTAAGTGGCATTGTCTAGTGTAAAGCTCAGTGAAGTCGATATATTTCAGACGCTAAGTGGCATTGTCTAGTGTAAAGCTCAGTGAAGTCGATATATTTCAGACGCTAAGTGGCATTGTCTAGTGTAAAGCTCAGTGAAGTCGATATATTTCAGACGCTAAGTGCCATTGTCTAGTGTAAAGCTCAGTGAAGTCGATATATTTCAGACGCTAAGTGGCATTGTCTAGTGTAAAGCTCAGTGAAGTTGATATATTTCAGACGCTAAGTGCCATTGTCTAGTGTAAAGCTCAGTGACGTCGATATATTTCAGACGCTAAGTGGCATTGTCTAGTGTAAAGCTCAGTGAAGTCGATATATTTCAGACGCGAAGTGGCATTGTCTAGTGTAAAGCTCAATGAAGTCGATATATTTCAGACGCTAAGTGGCATTGTCTAGTGTAAAGCTCAGTGAAGTCGATATATTTCAGACGCTAAGTGCCATTGTCTAGTGTAAAGCTCAGTGAAGTCGATATATTTCAGACGCTAAGTGCCATTGTCTAGTGTAAAGCTCAGTGACGTCGATATATTTCAGACGCTAAGTGGCATTGTCTAGTGTAAAGCTCAGTGAAGTCGAATAATTTCAGACGCTAAGTGCCATTGTCTAGTGTAAAGCTCAGTGAAGTCGATATATTTCAGACGCTAAGTGGCATTGTCTAGTATAAAGCTCAGTGAAGTCGATATATTTCAGACGCTAAGTGGCATTGTCTAGTGTAAAGCTCAGTGAAGTCGATATATTTCAGACGCTAAGTGGCATTGTCTAGTGTAAAGCTCAGTGAAGTCGATATATTTCAGACGCTAAGTGGCATTGTCTAGTGTAAAGCTCAGTGAAGTCGATATATTTCAGACGCTAAGTGGCATTGTCTAGTGTAAAGCTCAGTGAAGTCGATATATTTCAGACGCTAAGTGGCATTGTCTAGTGTAAAGCTCAGTGAAGTCGATATATCTCAGACGCTAAGTGGCATTGTCTAGTGTAAAGCTCAGTGAAGTCGATATATCTCAGACGCTAAGTGGCATTGTCTAGTGTAAAGCTCAGTGAAGTCGATATGTTTCAGACGCTAAGTGGCATTGTCTAGTGTACAGCTCAGTGAAGTCGATAGGTTTCAGGCGCAGCTAACATTTAATAGCACTTTGAAAGAAACGATGGAAGATTCTGAAGAGAAAAAAAAAGGTCAACTTGAACCGATTAAAGGGGAAAGTTTTGTTTGACAAGACTAAAATGACCGACTAGATATTTGACTTAAAGCAACTAGAACAAATAAAAAATATAAAAAAAATATTTTAAAAAAAACCGCCAGGACTGTGAAAACATAGATAAGTTGTTCTTTATCGAAGACATGGTACTGATTCTGTTGACAATTGCTTGTAGAATTTAAATGTATAGTTATTATTCATTACTCCACCTGCATTTGGTTGATGAAGACAAAGCTTCGTGGCATCCTTTAATAGAATCGGAAGGTTTGCTTATTCTAAGACAAGTTTTATTGACACTTGTTTAGGCCATCTCTCTTTGGCCTGTCAGATGAAGGCGATTGACCTATATGCCTGTCTGATGAAGGCCACTGACACCTTTGCAGGTAAGATGAAAGTCACTGACCCCGTTGCCTGTCAGATGAAGGCGAGTGACCCCTTTGCCTG
This sequence comes from Lymnaea stagnalis, assembly GCA_964033795.1. Taxonomy (NCBI): domain Eukaryota; kingdom Metazoa; phylum Mollusca; class Gastropoda; family Lymnaeidae; genus Lymnaea; species Lymnaea stagnalis. The sequence goes on from CAXITT010000562.1 coordinate 275,351, forward strand.
TAAAATTAAGACCACAGACCCATTTGCCTGTCTGATGAAGGCCACTGACCCCTTTGCCTGTAAGATGAAGGCCACTGACCCAAGTTCCTGTCAGATTGCCACCAACCCTTTCTTATAATGACGTATTTAAATGCATTTATTAACAACGAATAGAAAAATGCCATCAGTAGATAGTGCCATCCTAGGATAATGCCAACACGAGATAATGCCAACCTAGGATAATGACAACACTAGATAATTGCAAACTTGAATAATGCCATTACTAGATTATGCCAACCTAGGATAATGCCAACACTAGATAGTGCCAAACTAGGATAATACAATATAGGATAATGATAGCTTATGAAATGGCTAACCCATGAAAAAAGCAACAACCTAGTGTGAGGCTAAAAGACATCTATGCCTGAACATAACCTGCCTTAGATTGAGACGCCAGTCTACTGCCCGACATTCTCTTTGCACAGCTATTGATATGACATGTTTGACGATGTGTCAATTCAGAGTTTTTTTCAGAACTGAAGTGACTTGAATAGGAATCCAACCTTTGGAGCATAGGTACAAATAAAGGTAATCTAAGAACTATTGATTGACGTAAGATTCACTGCGAATCAATTATACCACTCCCCCACCCCACCCCTTCTCACACAACATGATCATTTTGTTATGTTAACGGGTTTTTCCTTAAGAGACATGTGTACACATTAATCATCCGGGCCTCCCAGTTAAGTGAAAATTGCACGTCAAAAACCGACTCCTGTTAAATGTACCAGTTCAGAAGCCCGAGGCACGTCACATGACCTTGACCCCAAGTACCTTTAGTACCATCGTCTGATAGTCCGCGTTTAGTTCAAACTAAACAAAATCATTTCAACTTTGACGGGAAAAAAAAGGTATTAATTTTGAACAGGCCACGTAATAATCTTCAGTTTAGTCGCAAAGCTTTAACAGATACATTTACCTGGAGACATAGGCTAAATGACTTTATCTTGGGACCAAGGCTAAATAAATTTATCTAAAGATTAAAGATAAATGAATGTATCTGGAGACCTAAGCTAAAGGAAATTATCTGGAGACCAAAGCTAAATAATACAAGGGTCAGAACCACGATATTTTAATTATAACATTTGCCGAGGGGTCATAAAATTAAAATTGACAAATATTGTTTATAATTATAGCAATAATTTTGTTGTTGTTATTGGGTTTTTTTTCTAAACAAACAAAATGTTTAGCATAGGATACTGCGTGTTTTTATATGCTTCTGTTTCAAAATAAAAGAAAATCAAATGCAGTTTACCAGTGAATGTATAAAGTTCAAGGTCGTGATGCAGGAAGCGGGCCGCTGAAACCTATAAAGGACACACTAATCCCCAAAAGTTGGCTAACGGTAGTTCATCCCATTGGTCAGAGACCGTGTTGATAAACACATTACCGTATGATGACGTCCCAGACATCAACGACCAGGATGTTGGTACTATTCTCGTGATCTTATCTCTGTCATCATCTGTTGTTGTTTGGTGAAGATGTCGAAGTCTGGAGAACGGGGATATATTTACAACTTTGTTTTCGTGGCATTTAGTCCAACATACATGTTTTTGTCCAACATATATGTATATGTTCCCATGGTGGTTAGTCAAAACTATGGCAGCCCTCTCCTCTCCAGATTTAACTCCAAACCCACCACATAAAAATCATAAAACCCACCATATAAAAAACCCACCATATAAAACACCATCATAAAAACCCACTATACACAATCAGCTTTGCTTTTTCACCCATTTTAGTAGACAGCATTGCTAAATGTGTATGCATCATAGAGCAAAATGTATAGTTAAAATCTATTTTTAGCACAATTAGTACAATAAATCCTTAACTTAATCATCTCGTTTAAAGTTTAATACCGTGAGATGATCATCATATCCGTGAAATAATCATTGCATTCGTTGCATAACAATTACATCATTGAGATCGCAAACACTACATTTAATTGCGCAAATAATGTATTTATCGCAAGCTCACTACACTCTAGTAGCTATTTGTAACAGCCTGCTTTGAAGAATGGGTAATACTCACTGAAAGAATCTAAACCTCCTCTTTGTTTGCACACGGCCAGGCTGCACATTTTCATGTTAGGGATTAACAGTCGGTTACCCAACACCTGGTACGTAAGCTGCAGACCATAACAAAAACGTCATCTGGTCTCTCCACAAGGTAAAACCCAAAGAACACACGCCGGTGCCTGTGCGTGCCGAGCAGACGACCGTTTGATAGCCTCAGGAAGGTCGTTACGTAATGGGCCGACATTCAATAGCTCCATTAAACCAAAGTGCCCCAATACCTGGAGGTGACAAAGTGGAACCGCTGGCAAAGTGCAACCACCGGCAAGGTGGAACTCATGGTTGGAAAATTACGCTACGGTTGCTTGCGAGATATTTAAAAACATTTTTTTTTTTGGTATCGTTTTAGTGGGGTCAGACTAAAATTGTATACAAGGGTGCTCGTGACTTAAATGTTGCTGTGAAAACGGATGAACTTAAAGATGGTTTACAAGTGCTTGACAAAAGTCTACAATGTAACAACCAAAAGACGAGTTGATGCCTAGGGAGGGCAATATCTAAATGTCCACGTTCTTGTGCTTGTAATTATTGACACTGATCATTTTTCATTTGTGGGGATTTGAATCAGTGTTTCTGTTATTATCAGGTGGGCTCTAAAAGGTGGACGGTTTACAACACATGAACGGTGTGACTAGACAAGGGCCTCCCCAACTTCCTCCCCCCCCCCTCCAGTGAAACTTCCAGATGACCTTGTCATATCATATTTTATGAATTTTAATTGTAATTTCACCTATAACGTTATTAAAACGTATTGATTTCAACGTAACTGTGTGGTGTAATATTCCTGCAGGTACTGAAGACGGATCATAGCGTTACATGTCAATTAACAGATATATGCTGAACAGCATGGATTATTTGATTAATCTTTTATCATGAAATTTATGCTTGTTTTGTGGCTATATCATTGTTATAGCGTAGACTATGCCCTGTCCTATTTTTCCATTTCAACGTAGAGTAAAACTAGAGCCATCACCACTTATCTCCCCCGTAATTGTGGTGGCATTGACGTACTCAGAAAATGTGCAGTGTCATTTCTAAAAAACCTTCCCTTGATTTAGGAAAAGTGTATTTACGTTTCAATACTTGATATTTGCTCTAATGAATGCCATCAGGTGAAGCGATCTCTAGAATTTCTTACTAGATCTTTCTGATTTAATCCCTTTTGACCACATATATAGGCCAAAAGTATGGCATAAGAATCTCTTACGTCAAAATACCCGGATCCAGCATAAAAAATATAATCTACCCGGTTAAGCCCTAGACCAGGCCTTCACAACATGTGGCCCGCCAGCTCCCATGTGGCGGCCTGCGAAGTAACGAAATATTCTTTATTATTATTATTTAATTAATAGCTTTCCCCCTGCCTTATCATCATTCGGCCCGCACAAGCTTTTCATAAAGTATAATGGCCTGCACAGGTTTTTCATAAAGTATTACGGCCCGCCTTATATTTTGAGTTGTGCAGGCCTGCCCTAGACTAGACTATTTTCTCAATATGCCTGGACCCATGTAAAAAATGTACCCTGTTAGTAGACATATATTCCCCTTTAAGACACTCTTAGTGTCCCCTTTGTAATCCTGACTCTAACCTTTTAAAAAAAATATTTATGTTTATCGTCTACTATATCCGCCTTATTTACAGGATGATCCACCCCTATGTGCACTGTCAACTGATGCCCTCATACCCCTATGTGCACTGTCAACTGATGCCCTCATGGACGTTTCACGTAGTGCTACAAGCCCCCTTTTTCAACCAGCCCCGCCTCGTCACGACGCCGTACCCCCTAAGACCCAATTTGCTGGTGACTCGACCAGAGAACACCCGAGACCGCACTAAAAGACACTTCCAACCAACTTTTAATGAATGGGCAAATGTGTGAAAGTTGTGGGAGACGGGCCAAATGAGGAACTCTCGGCTATTTCAGGAACGAGAGCCGCTCAATTTGAAAAGAGCTTCTATGGGTACACAACGCCATTTCCGGACTTAATTTTCGGTGACGAAGTGGCTGTGAGAGTTGGGAGTCAAACTCGGAGTCGGAGTTCTGACAGCGGTAATCAGGTGGAACAATAAGGAATCCAAGAAGGGACTGGCTAAGAAATGCGTGACGAATCCGACTCAAAATTGAAATATATTTATTTTAAGAAAAAAAAAGAAAAGAATATTTGTTGACATTTATTTGTGTTTTATATATGTGTCTAACTTCGTATGGGTCTGTTTGTAGTTGTGTCTTGGTAAATAAATACTAAAATTTAAAAAGAAATTGTCATTAAATAAAGAATAGAGATAAAAGGAGAAAGAGAGAGAAAGACAGAGAGAGAGAGAGAGAGAGAAAGAAAGAAAGAGAGAGAGAGATCAATATAGAGACACACATAGAGAGAAAGAGAGCAAAGACGAGAAAGGGAGAGAGAGACGTAAAAAAAGAAAGAAATGGGTTCCTTCTTTCACTCTATTACTCATACAATATTCTAACAGAGAGAAAGAAAGAAATGTATCTTAATTCGTCGTATAAATAATCACCTATAAATGTATGTGACGACATGAAACTGGGAGAGGGAAGGGATGAAAGTATTTGATGGAAGGAAACGACGGAAAGGGCGAACCTTGAAGGAATAGAAAGGGTATGTTACTAGGGGGCAAACTAAGGACGATAACCTGATTAGGCAGTAACGAGAATGCCAAGATCAATTGTAAAGAAATGTGAGAAGAAGGAAGCATGAAAGAGTGGTATATGGTAGGGAGTGTTGAATGACTGGTGTATTAAGGGAGTGCTGAATAAGTGGTGTATTACGGGAGTGTTGAATGAGTGGTGTATTGTAAAAAGGGTGAGAGTTAAAGTTTAAAAAGGGGGCTGGGGGTTGTTGCAGCAAACGTAATCTATTTTATATTGTAACGTTAGTAGCACACAGCAGTAACCATGGCACATAACATGAGGAATGCAAACAGCAGTAAACCATGGCACACTACATGAGGAATGCAAACAGCAGTAAACCATGGCACACTACATGAGGAATGCAAACAGCAGTAAACCATGGCACATAACATGAGGAATGCAAACAGCAGTAAACCATGGCACACTACAAGAGGAATGCAAACAGCAGTAAACCATGGCACACTACATGAGGAATGCAAACAGCAGTAAACCATGGCACACTACAAGAGGAATGCAAACAGCAGTAAACCATGGCACACTACATGAGGAATGCAAACAGCAGTAAACCATGGCACACTACATGAGGAATGCAAACAGCAGTAACCATGGCACATAACATGAGGAATGCAAACAGCAGTAGCCATGGCCCATGGCACATAACATGAGGAGTGCACAAAGCAGTAACCATGGCACATAACATGAGGAATGCACAAAGCAGTAAACATGACACATAACATGAGGAATGCAAACAGCAGTAACCATGGCACATAACATGAGGAATGCACACAGCAGTAACCATGGCACATAACATGAGGAATGCAAACAGCAGTAACCATGGCACATAACATAAGGAATGCAAATAGCAGTAAACCATGGCACACAACATGGGGAATGTACAAAGCAGTAAATCATGGCACATAACATGAAGAAGGCACACATCAGTAATCCATTGCACATAACATGAAGAAGGCACACAGTAGTAAACCATTGCACCTAACAAATGGAATGCACACAGAATCGAGTGGGCCCAGATCAATAAGATTAACGAATGCCCGCAGATATTTATGACTAATTAAGCCTGGAAACTGCAAGGTTTCTAGAAGAGAGAGCCATACCGGAGGCTAACGGTTTCATTGGCTTATTAAATGGACGCAGTTTTCAGTTGGGTAAAGGAAGACGATGAAAGGAGTTTTGCTGTGGGAAAGGGGGGCGGGGGGCTGAGACAGTGTCGGCTTGCGAGTAGGAATGTTATTGATTACATGATCATTGTAAACAAGTGAATTAAGAATAATTGGTAGTGAAACTTGTTCTCTGAGGCGATAGGCGCACTACAGTCAACGATGTGTCAGATCTATGATGGAGCTAGGAAAATCGTGATGTGATGAGCTATGGGTAGCCTTTGATTAACGAAATCATTGTCCAGTGTTCTAAAAAATAATATCGTTTTGGGCTGTGGCGTTTCACGCCCTGAGCTATGTCAAAACCTTTTTAACTGGCGACCACTTAACACAAGAAAAGTGTTTCATCCATTTGTCTTATGTACCCACTAGAGAGCTCCGCTCATCCGATAGTAGCAAAATATCGATACCGTGTGTTCGCCTTGAGACTTACTGAAAGCGCACTTTTGCATTTGCCGGCCCAACAATTTGGAACGCACTTCCAGTCACTCTCAGAAACAGCCAGCCACTGGAGTCCTTTAAAACCGATTTAAAAACACATCTATTTCGCAAACACCTTCTGGGGTGATGCTATCTACCATCTTTTTCAGTTAATGTATATTGGCTTTTGTTGCTTATGGTTGAAACTGGATGAAAGACTTTGACTGGGTGTGCTCGTATATAGCTTTATGTTGTTGCGTCTGTTTTTAAATGTGGTAAGTTTTAGATTGTTTTTATTTCTCTTTTTAATATGGTTGACTTTGTACCGTGCTTTGAGCTTTTGTGGATGAAGCGTGTTTTTTAAATAAACTTTATGAGTATTATTATTATTATTATTGTATAAACTTTAGACCTCCATCTTTCAAAGTGCCCCTTATAGACGCGATGTCCTCTGAACGCTTTCTAGTCTTAAAAGATTTCTGGAAGATTGTTCAACGACAAAATGCTGACACAGTAAAACTGATTTCCTGGTCGGCATCGGATATCGGACACACGAACGCGTCATAGTTTTCTGAGCCAGAAAAACACAGGCCGTAAAGCACTCAACGCTGCTGGACTAATGACGAAGGCATGAAAATAAATACAAATTATTGATTCGGTTCAGTCAAGCTGTTATCTAATTAATCGTATTTGGTTCAAACCATTTTGTTCCAAATTTTAAAAGAAGAAAAAATACACCAATAATTCTGCGTATAGCTAAAAAGACAAATCGTCATATTGAAATTAGAACTTCATTTCATAAGAATTTTTTTTTTTAAATCGTCGCCTGAGAGAAGTGTTCATTAAAAATGTGGAGAACGGCAATTGTAACACATCTACTTTGTTAACGGTAAAAAAAAAAACCGAAACAAGATTTCATAAGATTAGCCGATAAGACAAAGTCTGGCCCCCATGTTGGTCCAACTGCTAATCAAGGGAGATACTATCTTGGTTACACTGCTAGTTACAGGAAATAGTATGTTAGTTACACTGCTAGTTAAAGGAGATAGTATGTTGGTTACACTGCTCGTTGTATGTTGGTTACACTGCTAGTTAAAGGAGATAGTATGTTAGTTACACTGCTCGTTAAAGGAGATAGTATATTGGTTACACTGCTAGTTAAAGGAGATAGTATGTTGGTTACACTGCTAGTTAAAGGAGATAGTATCTTGGTTACACTGCTAGTTAAAGGAGATAGTATGTTGGTTACACTGCTAGTTAAAGGAGATAGTACGTTAGTTACACAGCTAGTTAAAGGAGATATTATGTTGGTTACACAGCTAGTTAAAGGAGATAGTATGTTAGTTACACAGCTAGTTAAAGGAGATAGTATGTTGGTTACACAGCTAGTTAAAGGAGATATTATGTTAGTTACACAGCTAGTTAAAGGAGATAGTATGTTGGTTACACAGCTAGTTAAAGGAGATAGTATGTTGGTTACACTGGTAGTTAAAGGAGATAGTATGTTGGTTACACTGCTAGTTAAAGGAGATAGTATGTTAGTTACACAGCTAGTTAAAGGAGATATTATGTTGGTTACACTGCTAGTTAAAGGAGACTGATGTTGAGGAAATACTCAATGTAAACATTGTTTAAATTATAGAGGCAAAGCTACGTCTCAGCTCAAACATATAATTTTATTGATAAGTCTGAAAATCCAATAGGTCATTATGTATAAAGTACGTTCGTACTCCTGGTGTTACTATCTCCGTCTCTTACTCCCGATGTAGCAATCTCCTAGTCGCCATGTAACATGCTCACTACATCCCAGGTCTAGTCTAAATTCATACATTCCAACCACAGACCAGGTCTAGTTTATATTGACACATTCCCCACCACAGACAAGCTCTAGTCTATATTGACACATTCCCCACCACAGACAAGATCTAGTCAGTATTGACACATTCCCACAATAGACCAGGTCTAGTCTATATGGACACATTCCTCACCATAGACAATGCCTAGTCTATATTGGCACATTCCCCACCACAGAACAGGTCTAGTTTATATTGACATATTTCCCACAATTGCCGAAGTCGTCGCCTCCACAAATAAATTGGAAGTTAAAATAAATCGATAATAAAACAGCTGCCCTGGCAGAGGTGACCCACAGATGGACGTTGGGAGGCAGCCTATTCATTGGTCCATTGTTTGGGAAAAAAAAAGAAGAAAAAAAAAGAGAAGTCTGTTGTCCCAAAATCAACGAAGACTCTTAGCACAGACGTGTGAGACTTGAACTTGAAGGGATGTACACAGTTCATTGTCAGCCCAAACCTTTCCAACGAAATAAGGAAGGGAACAGAGAGGAAAAGACTACTATCATTATTATTATTATTATTATTTTTTTTTATCTTTTATAATTTAATTTTAGATTTTTAATACTTTTAGTGGTGGGGGTGGAGTGTGGGGGGCGGGGGTGGGGGTGGAGGTGACTTACTGGTGTCAAACCTGAAGCCAAAAAACTCCATTGACAGTGGTGTGCCAAGGATATTTATTTGAAAAAAAGCTGGCCTGATATGAGTATGTTTCACGTGGTTCATTGGGGAAAAAAACACGTTGAAAAAGCGTTTTTTTCATGCTACGGAGCCGGGGCTTAGAAGTTGTTCAATGAAATGTCAAACAACTCAGTTTTAATAAACGAGTCATGAAATTGGAGGTTAATGGATTTTATACATTTACAAATATTCCCACTTATAAGCTGTTCTATTGCCACGAGCAGGGTGTTCTATTGCTACGATCGGGCTGCTCTATTGCCACGAGCAGGGTGTTCTATTGCTACGATCGGGATGTTCTATTGCCACGAGCAGGCTGTTCTATTGCTACGATCGGGCTGTTCTATTGCCACGATCAGACTGTTCTATTGCCATGATCGGACTGTTCTATTGCCACGATCGGACTGTTCTAATGCCACGATCAGACTGTTCTATTGCCACGATCAGACTGTTCTATTGCCACGATCAGACTGTTCTATTGCTACGATCAGGCTGTTCTATTGCCACGATCGGGATGTTCTATTGCCACGATAAGACAAGCAACGTACTGCACTGTCTTTGTGTGCTTTATGGGAGGGGGGAAAAAGTACGATGTGGACATTCTCTCTTTTCATTTCAATGACCAGCAGCATCAAAGAAGACAATACCAAGATTTGCACATGAACCGAAGCTTGTTCGACCAGCATAATTCGCGCCAGCCGGTGTTGCTCAGGGTACTGTACGCAACGTCACATGAAAGGTCATCTTCTACCTATTGGAATGAGGATTTTTATTTATGATTTGTCAAATGCATACTAATATTTACCTGACCGGGTCCACATGAAACATGCAATCTTGTGTACGAAATCCGACGCGCTCTATTGACTTGCTGATCCAAAATGACACAATCAATATTGAGCTTCTACTCTGACATGTTTTTGCTGTACCACAGTTCAGCCGAGTGAGTGATTCAAATCTTAAAACTGACTACTGCGACTGTAAAGTGACTCATGTTACGACGGCTACAACTCCGTTTTTAACGAAACATTGACACTTTTCCTAGACAAATTGTCAGCGATAAATCAATAAACTGATTATCAATGGATCAAAATCAACTTAAAGGAAATATGACGACACTGATTTCAGGGAACGAAATTTCCGATAACAGCGCTAAATGAGATTCTCTTTAATCAAAATATCGCAAGTGCGTTGGTTGCGTAATATTTTCTTTTCTGAAATATTTGGGGAAATAAATCTGCGGTTTAAAAGCGGGTGTGTCAGTAGGATATTAATAGAGTTCAGGGGCGTGGAAACAATGTGCGGTTGCAAGCCTTGGGGTTGGGGAAAGGGGGGGGGCACTAATTGAGATTCTTATAAAGTACGTTTCTTGTGTGCATCTTTTGTAAAAAAAATTAGCACCCCCACCCCCACCCCCGCCCAACCCATTGCTCGATATTACATTTTGTAAATTTTTTATTGGAAAACCTTTGTTCTTTAGGGGTGGTGTAATTTTGAAATCTGTTCCGCTACTTTTTTGTGTGATGGACAAATATGAAATTTAAACAAATATACCTCCGTGCAACTGCCAGCTAAGTCCTGGGAATGCCTGCTGACAATGATTGGAGCTCTGGATGAAGCAAAACGACAAATGGCATATATTAGGTGAGACACGTCTTGGCGGAGCCCGGGTGGGGGGTGGGAGGTTTGTGGGGGGGGGGGCTAGAGACGGGGGATCATTCCTTGACTTCGCCGTGTGCTAAGGCGGAAATTGAAGCTAAAAGAAAAATGGGAAATTCCAGGAATGCCTGCTGACAATGATTGGAGCTCTGGATGAAGCAAAACGACAAATGGCATATATTAGGTGAGACACGTCTTGGCGGAGCCCGGGTGGGGGGTGGGAGGTTTGTGGGGGGGGGGCTAGAGACGAGAGATCATTCCTTGACTTCGTCGTGTGCTAAGGCGGAAATTGAAGCTAAAAGAAAAATGGGAAATTCCATTGGGGAAAATGCAATCTTCATACAAATAACTTGTCAGCTTCCATAATTGTGGGGCTGGTCTAAAAAGAAGCTGGAAATGAATTTTCCATATTTTTTTTTCATTGACACAGGTAACGTATTCTAGACTTAAGATACACGACCTGAATTACACGCAACGCACTCAGATCCGTGACCAATGTCCGAAAGAACGATGTCACACACAAACACACACAAGTAGATACTCAAATGGGATGATCTTTTTCGTTACGTTTTATAAACGTAAAAAAAGACAGATCATCTCATACACACAAGATCATAAATTAATATTCTTTACACGGACGAATACTGGTATACAAGCAAGATCACAAAATGATATCATCTACGCAGATGCGCAGTGGAATACAGCCAAGATCATTACATCAGTACTTTTTTGTCATAAATTCTAAGAGTTCTTAATGAGTTCCTATATTGAGTCTTTAATTAGTGAATAATGAAATGAAAAGAATTCGTTTTCATCACAAGTTAGTGTCTGAATGTTGGTAATGAAAACAAACAAGTTCAAAATGTGGATGATCAGATTCAACTGTATATGGTCTTTCAATGCCTTTTTTTATTTTTTTTGGTGTCTTTTGCTTATAATATAGAAGAGTCAGCAGCGTTGTTCTATCATGCTGGTTGAATTAACCAAAGCAACAGAGGCGCAGCGAGGGTGTTTGGCGCCCGGGGACAAGATTCGCGCCAGCTGACAAGATCCATTTTAAAGCGCCCCAATTTCTTTTTTTCAACTCTCAAGCCCATTATGTTCAGCAATAAAATAATATCAAAGCACATTTTGACGCCCCTAACTAGCTGGCGCCCGGAGACATCTGTCCCCCCCCCCTCGCTACGCCTCTGCAAAGCAAATGCCTGTTACAGATGTTCTAACATAATTAAAGTTATCCCAACATAGACTGGGGTATCTCGCACAATAGAATGTTTCGTTGTGGTATAAGAATGCTCACATGCGCGATGAGTTTTATTGTGGAACGTTATTTTTGTTGTTTTTTGGGTTGTTTTTTTTAATACGCTCTATATATGGATCGGTCTGTTGGAATTATTTCAAGGATGGCAACCACGTTTGTAAACACCAGTGATCATCAAACTTGTGTTGTCTGATCTTGAACTTGAGCAGATATCAATCGAAGGATTAATGTCTTTAAAAGAGTGTTTTAGTTTCCTATAATTGTAAAATGGTTTATTGGAATTGATCATCAAAAGATTTTGTTTTCACAATGGTTCAGAAGTTGTGCACTGTGAACCTCTTCGGGCACGCGTTTGTTCCGTAACGAGGTAATGACGTAAACGATACTTTTTATATCATTTCAACAAATTTTGTGCACGGGGTACAGCAGAAATAGTGAATAAGTCTTTGGGGTATCAGGCACTGATCATGTTTAGGAACCGTTGTAATATGAAACGGTACGATTATTTCTTTTGGTCTCAAGCACAAGACGGTAATAGTGCAAAGGTCAAACTCTTGAGCTGTTGTGTGGCGGGTTGGCCGGGGTCGGGGGGGGGGTTGTTACGTAGCATATCGTCATCCCTATGATGGTGGTCGATTTTATTGTTTAAACACTTAGTAGGATTGGGTTGAGTCGTGTAAGATCATAATCAGGTCGGGTTGGAGTGGTACATTACTGCCATACAATGATATTATTATCATAATCAGGTCGGGTTGGGGTGGTACATTACTGCCATACAATGATATATGTATTATAATAATCAGGTCGGGTTGAGGTGGTACATTACAGCCATACAATGATATATGTATTATAATAATCAGGTTGGATTGATTTGGCACATTACTGCCATACAATGATATAGACTTTTTTTTTGTCCAGTTCACACCACGAGTGACGGAAGCAAAGATGAAGACTGGCCGGATTTAAAATAAAAACCCAGCTTTAAATGTGCTTAGTTATATATAGACAGCTACGTTTTAATTACCCCTCTACGAAAGCAAAATTATTATATAACAAAAGGCGTATGTTTTTAAGTGCATTAAATTACATGCATTGTTTAGGGAGGGGGCAGATTAGTGTTCATCCCGAGATTACTGGAATTAAATCAATTTCTGAGAAAAGATCAAACGAGAAATATTAAAATAGGGGTTTAAAAATAAAGCAGTTTGTTCCAATGAGAGAAAATAAATGTTGACTACTCACTCGTATTGAAAAAGCTGGTAACAGATCCAGGACTGGATGTGCTCCACAGCTGCTCGTCACCAACAAAGAATTGAACTTTTGTGTCCCTGGGCGGAGATGTTGTGATCGTTTCTTCATCGAAATCGAATACGGCATGTGCCGGATCACGAAAATTAATCCTGGAAAATTCGTCGTCCGGTTTCTGATATACATTGTCGTGGTATCGATCCAATTTAGTGGTATCGAACAAATGCTCAAAACTTGAGCTAGATTTATCTTCGATTTCACAGGACAAGGCTATTGTGGGTGATACCTGAATGTCAACAGTATCTCTTCCCTTAATTATGCGAGTATCGTTATTGATCAACTTGGTATCGCGTGTATCATTAGATTGGGACTTTGTCTCTACAGCAGGGGTATTTCGATGATGAAACGTTCGAACAAAATGCAGGTCGTGGCCGTGTTGGTGGTAGTGGTAGTACGTATGGCATCGGCCACAGAGAAGACGATGGCGTGGGTCATCAGAGAAAGACGCCCACGGGAAGTCACCCTGACCCACGACGTGTTTCAGCCGTCGGTGTTGTTGGCGTAGCGGTATTCCGACACCGCTGTGATGGTCATCACCCGAACTGCTGTTTTCATTGATGGTATCGCTGCCTTCGTCGTCCTCCTCTTCCTCGGATCTCATTCCCGTGACTTTTTCTTTGACGTCCTTGAGAAAATGAGCGACTAGCGGGGCCCCGACAGAGCTCAGCCTCGTTCCGTCCGTACCCTCATCTACGGAGTCCTCACCGCAGTCAAATCCCGTGTGTCTCTCACCTGTGGCCCAGGCCCTGCGCCTCACTCGCTGCTCTTGTTGACACTTCCTGCCGGCGTTGTGCGGGTCGGACAATGTTGACCTCCCGGGAGAACGGGTCGGCGTTTCGACGGACGTATCACCGCGGCGTTCCTCGCGGTGCTCTTTCCGCTGCTGGTGTTGCCATTGTTTCAAATGCTGCTGCAGTTGCTGCTGGTGCTGCTGGTATTTTTCTTTCTTCATTTGCTGCTGTCTCTGTCTGTCTTTCGTCGGATCGAAACCCAGATCTTCGGATCGCACCCTGAGGAGATCTCGAGAAGTCGGCCGCAAGTTGATAAGTTTAGAAGGTTCCATGACGCTCAGGTCTCGCTGAGTTCTTTCTTTAAAGCTATTTCACATGCGTTTGGTGTCCACATACCGATCAGTCAGTCTGTTAGCATGATTGTATGTTCAATCAAAGACTCTCTTAAACTTGTCAAGTCTGAATATATTTATGTTCATTCCTCTAAGGAATGTATGACTGCACCCCATTATGTTCACATTTAATAAAATTCAAAACCGTTAGTTATAGGATGGATGTTCAGTTCTTTTTGTTCTTTGTATCCTAACATAACTACTTTAAAGTAAAACAAAAATCAACATTGTCGCTGTTGGTGGCCTTAAGCAACATAGTATACTCGATAGACATGATATTTATGATATACCTGATACTTACGATATTATCGTGCCAGACGCCAAAGGAAATCTGCAGTCAGTAAGTTGATTACAGCTAAATATAATGTTTACCTGTGTTTTTAATAGAGTTCATTTGAATACGATTCCATGGCTGCTATCAAACGAGTACATTTTAAACAAACGAATACAGCGACATTTGATTCTTTGTGTAAGTAAAGCATAACGTTACGGTTTAATTGCTCTCAATTCTAGGCGAAAGTAGTGTTTGAATTTTACAAGTATCGATGGGAATGAGAAACAGCTTTTTTTTTTAAATTGTGTATATTAAAACATAATTAAATGCCTGTGGCAAATAAAAGGTTGAGACGTTACATGCTAAAAATTAAAGTAATTTTTAATAAGCGCTCGAGAACTTGTAAAGAAATGTAGAAAATAAATGAAGGGCTGCTTTCAAATTGTGTGAAGAGAATAGTAGGACAAGGTATGTGGACGCTTGAATAGAAAGACAGGAAAATGAAATGAGAACTTTCGGCTAAGAGCCTTCCTTAGCAGACAGGACAAATGAGAAAAAATGGACAAGAAATAGAAACACGTTCAAAAACTTGAGTGTTCGCCATTAATGTTATTGCTGGAAGTTGGGCTTTCCAAAACAAAGATTGCAGGAAGTAAAAGAATTTATGTATTATTACTGTGAAAAATAAGATTTTAACGGACAAAAATATTTTCGAAAGATGTAAAATATAAGGAAATAAATACAGGGAAATTTGAGGATAATTAGTAGGAGAATATTTGTTTAATTCCATATGATGATATTGTTCTGAAAAGCTGAATAAATGTGTTTTGCCTTCAAACTCTCACTAGTAAGTTAGTTCAGGAAATCAGTGCCGTGATGGATACATCTAATGTCCATTTTTGTTTATCTCCGTTGAAATGTGATGAGACTGGGGAAAATTTACCCTGTTTAATATCACGAAGATGTTCAATGAACCTATCTGATTACCTTCTACCACTTTCGCTAATATACCCGGAGTGGCACCTACTGCATACAATCGCATACGGTGCATTTCGACTTATACACACGCACAGAAATTTATTAATGTTGTCGACTTATCAGGCAGAAGCTGGGTTTCTCTACAAAACTGCTCATGATGCTTAATCGGTTATTTGCCTCTGATAAATCTGCATAGGCATCAGCTAATCTTTAACTTAGCACATTTAACACTATAAACGCGGCGTTAATAGTGGCCGTGCATAAGCGTAAACAGTTCAGCGTACGCGCTTTTCACTGGGGAAGTAGGGCTTGCTCAAAGCAGACCACGTAGCAGTAGAGTATATATTTACAATTGATCAGCAATTAATTATGAGAACTTAGGCACTTATAGCTATGATATCATTGGATCTAAGCTGCTCTTCCGGGCATCATACATGCTCGTAAATACCAGAGTAAATATAATTGGTATGAAATATTGAACCTTACATAAAGAAAGAAAATGAGAATCAATAAAGGTAAAGGAGGTGATCATTTACGGTGTAACATAAAAAATAGCTTTCTATATAGACGTCGGCCAATATAAGGCCGATAAAATGTTACGATTATATACGTCTCTAAAAGTAAGTGCCAACAATGGGTTTGAACAAAAGCAGCCAAATAGTCACAATTTCTAAGGTAATTAACACACACATAATCTCGCGACAACAAACCATTCACAAATGACGACGCATCGTTCCATCACACGTATCACAAATCCAAAGGGGGAAAACTCATCACAGACACTGATAGTGAAGCAAGGCCTTCCATCAAGACGGAGTTATGTAACATGAGGAGTATGTCGCAACTGAAAAATCGAATTTTTGTCCGAAAACGTGGAGGAGAGTAGCTCTGATAGAGATTTCAAGGACAGTAACTCTGGTAAAGATTCCAAAAAAAAAACACTGAAAAAAACAAAACTCTTTTATAGAGCCATGAATGAAGTAACCAGTAACAAGTTACTAACTATTCGACTCGTTAAAAGTCACTTAGTCACAGTCAGTCTATCCCACAGCGTCAGTCTATCTCACAGTCTATCTCTCAGCCAATCTTAAAGTCAGCCCGTACAAGTATTGATCAAGGGAAACTAATAATGAAAACGACAAAAGAAATGTATTTCTAAATGATGAGGGTGATGCAGGTGGTGGTGGTGGTTGTTATTGTTGTTGTTGTTTTCTTGTCAGGAAATTAACTGATGTTTACCAGTGCTATCTAAAAGATATGTTTTTTATGTAGGGGTTGGGGTATGGGGGGGAGGTTTGCGGTTTAGGCTTAAGATTATTGCCCCTCATTTAATAACATGTCCAAATTGACTTGATTTAAATGACTTACAAATAATTCTTGCCGTTAAAGTTGCTATACAAATTTGAAAGGAGAAATTAACTCGTGGGGTTGGGGGAGGGGGTGGGTAGGAATTCCAGTATCAAACAATTTCAAAGTCATACTATCGTACAAGTTATTGGAACTGGCGGGGTCAGATATCATCTGGAAGTGACAAAACGATCATGTACGTTTATGACAGCGACATGTCTGAAAGCTGACAGTGTACTAAATAAGATGAACTGTTAACACTAACATTGAGGTTTGCAACAAGACGCTGTCAACAGTGCACTTATCACACTGAAAGCTATGTCTACGACAATGAATGCAGTCTTTAATAGTCCTTGTGTACATGAAATAAGGCTTTTGTGTGCTTTTTTTTTTGAGTGTTAAATTGTCCAGTCTAAATGTTGACCGTCTTGTCCAGAAACGTTCAGCTTATGAAAAAAAAAATATCATCACTTCAGATTTTACATTTATCTTAATATTCATTTTAAAAAGTTATTTAACAAATAGTTTTCATCACGTGATCGAACACATCCTTTATTCCAGCGATTGAAAGAATTCAATGAAAAATTCATACGGTATAAACTGAGTGCCAGACCGATCTAGGTCAACCGGAAGTACAACTGCACATTGTTTTCACACATCCAAAGTGTCAAGGAATGACAACTCTGCTTTGAACCAATCAATGGCACACTGCGTCATTATCCGTGAGTCTATGTTCAAACACAAGACCCCCGTCAAGATGAATCCAACCTCTCCCGCGTGACGTAGCTACCCGTCAGTTCACAGCGCTCTGTAGAACTGGGCCTCGCTACATCCATCGGAGATAACATTCCATGTAATTGTTTGTTTACAAACCAAACAGAAGAGAGAAGAAGAGTAATCCTCCTTTCGTGATTCTCCAGGCTCCCGTACTCCTTAACAATCCAAGAACTTTGTGTTTTCGAAATGTCAGTCATTTGAACATCAGACCTGGCCCCAGTTATTGAATTTTTTACGTTATAGAAAAGTACTCGGGTTTTTCTCCAAGGAAATGTTATCAGACGGGATTTCTAAGGCAAATATACTTGGTCTGTATTCAAGATGACCCGGCGATTACAATTTCAGTATAATTTTAATTTGACCGGAACCCACTGGGGTTTTGTCCCTACAAGACTCTCAGACTTATATTATAGAAGATATTAGCCAAAGTCAGCTGTAGCAGTCAGGTTTTGTTGACTACTATTTCTGGCAGAGTAAAGGAGAAATAACACGCTACGCCGAGAGACGCACAGAGTCACGAGTCATGGAACGCTTTATGCCGTGATGACCCACAGATTCAGGAGTCGTGTAACGCTATGTCCCGAGATTACGCCCAAAGTCACGAGTCATGGAACGTTTTATACCGTGATGACGCACAGAACAACGACTCATGGACCGCTCTGTGCGGACATGACGCAAAGAGTCAGGAGTCATTGAATGCTATTCGCCGAGATGACGCACAGATTCACGAGTCATGTGCCATCATTTGTTCTCATTTCGTAGCTGTGTCGGGACAATTTTGATCTCATCAGCTCATGTTCTCTCCGTGCATCTTCCTTTTGATTTGTTTTTCACTCAGAGACACCTCACCCCCACCCTCTCTCCCTTCTCAACTACCCACTGCCCTCTCCATCCTACGTTTCAAAAGAAACATTAGTCCTTATGACGTCATGGATGATTCCGATGATGAGGTGATGTTTATAATTTTAACAATATTTTCCCCATCATATTTATTTGTTATTGATCATCCCAGAGCCCCCTCCCACCCTCCCACCCCCACCCCTTAACTCATTTCTGTCAAAATAGAAAACCTTAAAAGAAAATTGACAAACTGACGTAATGAGCAAAGAGAATTTCTAAATATTAAATGGCGTGATTGCTGAGAGGTAATTTGGAAGAAGAAAAACAAACAAAGCTTGATTGAAAATTGTTTATTTTTATTATATTTTAATTAAACTATTTTTTTTGACGTCAGTATTTCTATCATAACAGTGGAGCTTATCGTGGTCAAGTTATTTTTTATTCAAGATCATTTTTTTTCTTGTCTTTCAAAGATACATGCACATAACAAATTCATACCTTACGTCACAGGAGTGTCCATATTTAACAGGAAAAGGGGGTGCAGGAAAAAAGACAGGGAGTTGATATTGCTGAGTCATTCTTAAGAGATTCATTTAAAGGTAAATTTATTTAATTTTTTAAAAAGAAGTTTTGATACATGAATAATATGGCATAAAAAGATGATGAACTTTTAAAATAATTTGAATATTCATTTCTATGTATTGTTATAAGCCTGCGCCGCGTTGATCTAGATTTTGTTCACCACAAGCCGTTGCATTTAACCGTACCTCCAACATTTTTTTTTTGGTATTGACCTCACCGGAGAAATGTGTACTGCTCTCCCAACCCCCACCCTTTTTTTATTGGTATAGGTTGTTTACGTTGTAATTTTTTCTAAAGAATATCGGGTGATGGGTTTCTTGAAGTTCTTTTCTGGATGGTTTCAACTCCCTCCCCATAAACAAGCCGCCAGCTTTTTCACCATGCGGAGTTATGCTAGATTTCATAGACACAAAACTTATGAGACGTAACATACTTATAGGAGCCTTTCCAGATTGTAATTTTTGTGTGTTTTAATTTTTATAACTTACGGAGATAATGCTTTTCACAAGACTAGCTGGGCTGAAAAGTATTTTTTTTTCTTTGTTATATATTTGATTTTTGATTTTTTTAATTTAAATTTAATTTGATAATTAAATTGAATATTGCAAAAAGAAATCACTAGCTTTGGTATCGCTTTGACTTGTATGCTGGTTTTCAGTTCATTGCTCCGTATTGTTCATTTCACGAGCCAAATCTTAAAACACATTACATTAACATTATAAAAACCATATAACGGTACGTAGCAGAATTTTTTAGAGAATCTTCACTTAGGATAGTTCAAACTCGCTAAACAACATATTCTAAATCAACCTTGCCTATCGCCACCATTATAACCACAGACGAAGATAACTAAGAGATAGGTAAACTTTTAAAATATAAATAGCACCGAAGTCCGAATAATTACATATATTTTTTCTATTTTCTTTTTTTTTAGATATTTTCTTGATGAATGTTATATAAACATTTATGTAATGGTCTAAAACAGCGGTTCTCAACCTGGGGGTCGAACGACCCTTTCCCAGGAGTTGCCTATGATCATCGTAAAACACATGTACTCAACAGTTATGAAGCGTGTAGAAACGAAAATATTTGTGTGGTAGGGGGACGCCCCAAAATGAGGAACTGTATTAACTAGTCGCGGCATTGGGAAGGTTGAGAAACACTGTTCTAATACGTCGTTTATTGTTAGAATACTAAATATGTTGCTTTGAGTAATTATATTTCCTTAGTATCTATTACAAAAGATTATTTATCTGGGCAGGTTCATTGCATATATCACTACCCGAGTTTGTGAAAGAGAAGAAAGAAATTGTATAGTGAACACTCAACTATTTAGCGTACAGCTATTCAACACACATCTATTATGTATTCTACCACATGTATATAACATCTATAACCTGAGGGTATACTCCTTTTCGATGTCTTTATTTTTAAATATTTTATTTCACAAGTGTTAAGTTGGCCTAATCTTCAAAAGTGGCTACACTACACCATGAGCTCTTGGCCCAATCTTCAAAAGTGGCTACACTACACCATGAGCTCTTGGCCCAATCTTCAAAAGTGGCTACACTACACCATGAGCTCTTGGCCCAATCTTCAAAAGTGGCTACACTACACCATGAGCTCTTGGCCCAATCTTCAAAAGTGGCTACACTACACCATGAGCTCTTGGCCCAATCTTCAAAAGTGGCTAC
>CAXITT010000562.1:296487-315639 GCA_964033795.1 Lymnaea stagnalis
GTGTACCTGGGGATGTGTACCTGGGGATGTGTACCTGGGGATGTGTACCTGGGGATGTGTACCTGGGGATGTATACCTGGGGGATGTGTACCTGGGGATGAGTACCTGGGGATGCGTACCTGGGGATGAGTACCTGGGGATGTGTACCTGGGGATGAGTACCTGGGGATGAGTACCTGGGGAAGAGTACATGGGGATGAGTACCTGGGGAGGAGTACCTGGGGATGAGTACCTGGGGATGAGTACCTGGGGATGAGTACCTGGGGAAGAGTACCTGGGGATGAGTACCTGGGGATGAGTACCTGGGGATGAGTACCTGGGGATGAGTACCTGGGGATGAGTACCTGGGGATGAGTACCTGGGGATGAGTACCTGGGGATGAGTACGTGGGGATGCGTACCTGGGGATGAGTACCTGGGGATGAGTACCTGGGGATGAGTACCTGGGGATGAGTACCTGGGGATGTGTACCTGGGGAAGAGTACCTGGGGATGTGTACCTGGGGAAGAGTACCTGGGGATGTGTACCTGGGGATGTGTACGTGGGGATGTGTACAGATGAGTAGCTGGGGATGGGTACGTGGGGATGTGTACCTGGGGATGAGTACCTGGGGAGGAGTACCTGGGGATGTGTACCTGGGGATGTGTACCTGGGGATGCGTACCTGGGGATGAGTACCTGGGGATGTGTACCTGGGGATGTGTACCTGGGGATGTGTACCTGGGGATGTGTACCTGGGGATGTGTACCTGGGGATGCGTTCCTACGGTCTATGTACCTAGGGTATGTGTACCTAGAGTATGTGTACCTAGAGTATGTGTACCTGGGGATGAGTACCTGGGGATGAGTACCTGGGGATGCGTACCTTGGGATGTGTACCTGGGGATGTGTACCTGGGGATGTGCACCTGGGGATGTGCACCTGGGAATGTGCACCTGGGAATGTGCACCTGGGGATGTGCACCTGGGGATGTGTACCTGGGGATGCGTACCTGGGGATGCGTACATAGGGAATGTGAACCTGGGGATGCGTACCTGGGGATGCGTACCTGGGGTTGCGTACCTGGGGATGCGTACCTGGGGATGCGTACCTGGGGATGCGTACCTGGGGATGTGTACCTGGGGATGTGCACCTGGGGATGTGTACCTGATATTTCCTACACGATAATTGATCCCGTTTGACTTAGAAACAAAACGAAACTGATGTTTCAAAAGAACAGAAAAGTGAATTGGATCCACCTTCAAACACAATCATCAGTGACAGTTTCATTCGGTTCTTTTGAACATTAAAAGACACTTTATTATTTTCCTTGTGCGCAAAAAAAAAAAAAGAACACACAAAAAAATCATTTTTAAATAAAACGAAAGAGATCAATCTTATTTAACATTTGAGAGAAATTCAAAGGAATTACAATCACTGCAGGACAAAACAAAGCACATTTTTTTAAAATGAAAATATTTCTTTAAAGAGAACATTAGCGAATATTCCAGTGAGAATGATGAAGTATAAATGATAAAGATTGATAGCTGTCTTCAGAAAGAACCCCATCACTCCAGATTTCTAATAAACTCCATAAGAAAGAATGAGAGAATCTTCCCAAAGGCGGAAACATATCCCCCTATTTTATCGTCATATCGTCTCACACAAAGGAGCATATCCCAGAACCATCCTCCTGTTGCCATCTTCACACTTGCATTGTAAGTAGGGCAGCGCCCTGTCAGTCCTTATGTATCAGCCAATGTTAAGTCGCCTGCACCCAAGGAATCGACTCCACGCTCACCCTTCAGTCAAGTATCGCTCTTCAAGCTCGATGAAACACCTCAACTGCTTGTCATTTAAACGGATTCCTCTTTCAAAATTAAAAAAAAAAAATATATATATATATATAACTTTGTTCACTTGAAGCGCAGATGAATCAATGAATTGGCTGGATTATAATTCGAAAATAAGTATCATGCATTTATGATTATATGGCAACGGTGTTGCATTTGAATGATTATTATAGACAGTTTTTGGTGATAATCGGAACAGATTACACGACAAGAGGTTCTTTAAGATGTGTAAGATTCTCAAACTCAGTAGTTGTAAGATACTTAAATTATGAAAGTTATCAGAATATCATGTGGGGAAGATAAGTAGTATACTATACAAAATATTAAAGATGTAAGAAAAGTAGAATATCATGTAAGATATTTAAGATGTGTAAGACGTGTAAGATATGCGTATACTTTTAGGGGCGAGGGAGTGGGTGAGTCATGTTAGTGTTAATGCCTCGGTAAGCTAGTTGCACATCCCAGCAAGGTTGTTTTTTCAGTAGCAACAAGTGTATAACCTCAGAACGGCGTCTTTACAAATGGAATAGTATGCACTAAATGAAAAGTGCAATGAATCTATCCCTGTACAATGCCAATGAATCTATCTCTGTACAAGGACAATGAATCTATCCCTGTACAATGACAATAAATCTATCCCTGTACAATGACAATGAATATATCCCTGTACAATGCCAATGAATCTATCCCTGTACAAGAACCATGAATCTATCCCTGTACAAGAACAATGAATTTATCCCTGTACAAGAACAATGAATCTATCCCTGAATACGAAAACAGAACTTCTCTCCGAGCTAGGATCTTTCCTTACGGTTTTTTTTTCTTTTATCAGGTCAGTTAGTTAATATGAAACAATGTAATTAGTTGATTTGAAACAATGTATTAACTGAAATGCAGTATTTTCTCTTTTCAAGTGATGAACGATATTTTGTCTATGACTCTGCATTTACAGTTTACTTTGTTTAAACTTTCGAATATGCTCGAGTGAATTTCAAGCTAGCGGACAGGAGTTCAATGCCTACTATTAGCCAAAAAAACATCACCAGCAACAGAGAAGGCAAAACTTTGAAATCAAACTCCGAGATGGAGTCCCGTAGGTGGTTCCCCCCTCCTACCATGTATCAAAGTATTCTAGACTAGTATTACATCTCTACAATGTTGATTGTGTTTACCTACCAGCTTGGGCAAAGCAAGTAATTCTATGCGTCACGTGTAGTTCAAAGGTCATGGAACACATCTGCGCTGAAACGTCAATTCCCCACTGTTTTCTTCATATGTTTTTGAGTTGATTGTATGTGTATGTTGGTGGTTAAGGGGGTGTGTGTGTGTGTGTTGGTGGTTGAGGCTAGCATTAATTAGGGTGAAGCTCATGGCGGACTCTATAAAGTGTGCGGCGGGAGCGTTGATGGGTGGGTAGATGGGGGGTGCCACAGATCCCAGGCGTCAACTCTCCCCCCCCCCGCAACCTCCAAACCGAAATCGATCTTCAGATGTAATTACTTATGAAGATTAAGTTAGTGATGCTCATTTGAAATGGAGTACACTTGTTAGTACATTTGTTATAATTTCTGGCTCCGCCTCTGACTCGAGATGAACATGATCCGTTCAGCCGAGCCATGAAGCCTTTGTTATACTGGATCAATAATCCAGGGAACAGATTCAGGTAAGCGAAGACAACAAAATGTCAGAATCATTTTGTTAAACCAGTGGATTGTTTCATGTCTCAGTTAATGTTTTTGAATCCTTTATATAAACCTTGATTTCGTTTGTGGCTGCCTGGCTAAGCAAAATATTCGGACGTCTAATTGACCCACTTCCCGTTGACCTATCGAGCTGAAACTTGACACGTAGACTCGTTGCAAATGACATTATATAAGGCTGGTGACATAAGGCTGATGACATGAGGCTGGTGACATAAGGCTGGTGACATAAGGCTGGTGACATAAGGCTGGTGACATAAGGCTGGTGACATAAGGCTGGTGACATAAGGCTGGTGACATAAGGCTAGTGACATAAGGCTGGTGACATAAGGCTGGTGACATAAGGCTGGTGACATAAGGCTAGTGACATACGTCTGGTGACATAAGGCTGGTGACATAAGGCTAGTGACATAAGGCTGGTGACATAAGGCTGGTGACATAAGGCTGGTGACATAAGGGTGGTGACATAAGGCTGGTGACATAAGGCTGGTGACATAAGGCTGGTGACATAATACTCTTGACATAGAGCTGGTGACATAAGGCTGGTGACATAAGGCTAGTGACATAAGGCTGGTGGCATAAGGCTAGCAACATAAGGCTGTTGACATAAGGCTAGTTACATAAGGCTAGTGACATAAGGCTAGTGACATAAGGCTGGTGACATAAGGCTAGTGACATAAGGCTGGTGACATAAGGCTGGTGACATAAGGCTGGTGACATACGGCTGGTGACATAAGGCTGGTGACATAATACTCTTGACATAGAGCTGGTGACATAAGGCTGGTGAAGGCTGGTGACATAAGGCTAGTGACATAAGGCTGGTGGCATAAGGCTGGTGACATAAGGCTAGCGACATAAGGCTGTCGACATAAGGCTGTTGACATAAGGCTAGTCACATAAGGCTAGTGACATAAGGCTAGTGACATAAGGCTGGTGACATAAGGCTGGTGACATAAGGCTGGTGACATAAGGCTGGTGACATAAGGCTGGTGACATAAGGCTGGTGACATAAGGCTAGTGACATAGGCTGGTGACATAAGGCTGGTGGCATAAGGCTGGTGACATAAGGCTGGTGACATAAGGCTGGTGACATAAGGCTGGTGACATAAGGCTGGTGACATAAGGCTGGTGACATAAGGCTGGTGACATAAGGCTGGTGACATAAGGCTGGTGACATAAGGCTGGTGACATAAGGCTGGTGACATAAGGCTGGTGACATAAGGCTGGTGACATAAGGCTGGTGACATAAGGCTGGTGACATAAGGCTGGTGACATAAGGCTGGTGACATAAGGCTGGTGACATAAGGCTGGTGACATAAGGCTGGTGACATAAGGCTGGTGACATAAGGCTGGTGACATAAGGCTGGTGACATAAGGCTGGTGACATAAGGCTGGTGACATAAGGCTGGTGACATAAGGCTGGTGACATAAGGCTGGTGACATAAGGCTGGTGACATAAGGCTGGTGACATAAGGCTGGTGACATAAGGCTGGTGACATAAGGCTGGTGACATAAGGCTGGTGACATAAGGCTGGTGACATAAGGCTGGTGACATAAGGCTGGTGACATAAGGCTGGTGACATAAGGCTGGTGACATAAGGCTGGTGACATAAGGCTGGTGACATAAGGCTGGTGACATAAGGCTGGTGACATAAGGCTGGTGACATAAGGCTGGTGACATAAGGCTGGTGACATAAGGCTGGTGACATAAGGCTGGTGACATAAGGCTGGTGACATAAGGCTGGTGACATAAGGCTGGTGACATAAGGCTGGTGACATAAGGCTGGTGACATAAGGCTGGTGACATAATACTCTTGACATAGAGCTGGTGACATAAGGCTGGTGACATAAGGCTAGGGACATAAGGCTGGTGACATAAGGCTTGTGACATAAGGCTGGTGACATAAGGCTGGGGACATAAGGCTGGTGACATAAGGCTGGTGACATAAGGCTGGTGACATAAGGCTGGTGACATAAGGCTGGTGAAATAAGGCTAGTGACATAAGGCTGGTGACATAAGGCTAGTGACATAAGGCTAGTGACATAAGGCTGGTGACATAAGGCTAATGACATAAGGCTAGTGACATAAGGCTGGTGACATAAGGCTGGTGACATAAGGCTAGGTTTTTTCTAAAAGCATTTTCAGAAATTTTTTTTCAACCAATAAGTCATTTAAAAATTGATTGTTTGAGTTGAGCAATCTTCTTTTGTGATATAGGTAGTCCCATGTGTATGTAAAGATAGTCCTGTGTGTATGTGCAGACACCCCCATGTGTATGTGCAGACAGTCCCATGTGTATGTGCAGACAGTCCCATGTGTATGTACAGACAGTCCCATGTGTATGTACAGACAGTCCCATGTGTATGTACTGACACGCCTATGTGTATGTACAGACAGTCCCATGTGTATGTACAGACAGTCCCATGTGTATGTACTGACACGCCGATGTATATGTACAGACAGTCCCATGTGTATGTACACAGTCCCTTTTTCGTACAGACAGTACCATGTGTATGTACAGACAGTATCATGTGTATGTAAAGACAT
Organism: Lymnaea stagnalis; assembly: GCA_964033795.1. Taxonomy (NCBI): domain Eukaryota; kingdom Metazoa; phylum Mollusca; class Gastropoda; family Lymnaeidae; genus Lymnaea; species Lymnaea stagnalis. The sequence continues at coordinate 302,564 of CAXITT010000562.1, forward strand.
CCCATATGTGTGTTACAGACCGTCCCATGTGTATGTACAGACAGTCCCATGTGTATGCACAGACAGTCCATTGTTTTGTACCGTACCATGTGTATGCACAGACATTCCAATATGTGTATGTACAGACATTCCAATATGTGTATGAACAGACAGTCCCATGTGTATGTACAGACAGTCCCATGGGTATGCACAGACAGTCCACTGTTTTTACAGACAGTCCATTGTGTATGTACAGACTTCCCATGTGTGTTTTACAGACAGGCCCGTGTGTATGTACAGACAGTCCCATGTGTATGTACAGACAGTCACATGTGTGTGTTACAGAGAGTCCTATGTGTATGTACAGACAGTCCCATGTGTGTGTTACAGACAGTCCCATGTGTGTGTTGCAGACAGTCCCATGTGTATGTTACAGACAGTCCATGTGTATGTACAGACATTCCAATATGTGTGTTACAGACAGTCCCATGTGTATGTACAGACAGTCCCATATGTGTGTTACAGACAGTCACATGTGTATGTACAGACAGTCCCATGTGTATCTACAGACAGTTCCATGTGTATGTATAGATAGTCCATGTGTGTGTTACAGACAGTCCCATGTGTATGCACAGACAGTCCCATGTATATGGAGAGACAGTTTCATGTGTATGTACAGACAGTCCCATGTGTGTGTTACAGACAGTCCCATGTGTATGCACAGACAGTCCCATGTGTATGCACAGACAGTCCCATGTGTATGCACATACAGTTCCATGTGTATGTACAACCAGTCCCATGTGTATGTACAGACAGTTCCATGTGTGTGTTACAGACAGTCCCATGTGTATGTACAGACAGTCCCATGTGTATGTACAGACAGTCCCATGTGTATGTACAGACAGCCCCATGTGTATGTACAGACAGCCCCATGTGTATGTACAGACAGCCCCATGTGTATGCACAGACAGTTCCATGTGTATGTACAGACAGTCCCATGTGTGTGTTACAGACAGTCCCATGTGTATGCACAGACAGTCCCATGTGTATGTACAGACAGTTCCATGTGTGTGTATAGATAGTCCATGTGTGTGTTACAGACAGTCCCATGTGTATGCACAGACAGTCCCATGTGTATGTACAGACAGTCCCATGTGTGTGTTACAGACAGTCCATGTGTATGTACAGACATTCCCATGTGTGTGTTACAGACAGTTCCATGTGTGTGTTACAAACAGTCCCATGTGTATGTACAGACAGTCCATGTGTATGTACAGACATTCCCATATGTATGTTACAGACAGTCCCATGTGTATATTTAGACAGTCCCATATGTATGTACAGACATTCCCATGTGTGTGTTACAGACAGTCACATGTGTATGTACAGACAGTCCCATGTGTATGTACAGACATTTCCATGTGTATGTATAGACAGTCCATGTGTGTGTTACAGACAGTTCCATGTGTATGCACAGACTGTCCCATGTGTATGTACAGACAGTTCCATGTGTATGTACAGACAGTCACATGTGTGTGTTACAGACAGCCCCATGTGTATGCACAGACAGTCCCATGTGTATGTACAGACAGTTCCATGTGTATGTACTGACAGTCCCATGTGTATGTACAGACAGTTTCATGTGTATGTACAGACAGTCCCAGATGTGTGTTACAGACAGTCCCATGTGTATGTACAGACAGTCCCATGTGTATGTACAGACAGTCCCATGTGTATGTACAGACAGTCCCATGTGTATGTACAGACAGTCCCATGTGTATGCACAGACAGTTCCATGTGTATGTACAGACAGTCCCATGTGTATGTACAGACAGTCCCATGTGTATGCACAGACAGTTCCATGTGTATGTACAGACAGTCCCATGTGTGTGTTACAGACAGTCCCATGTGTATGCACAGACAGTCCCATGTGTATGTACAGACAGTCCCATGTGTATGTGCAGACAGTTCCGGGTGCAAGTAATCACATGCAAACCAATGATTTCATAAATAAAACCTTCTTCCATTTTCTTCATATTCTTTAACGTCCCATGTCTCCCCTAAACATACACTTGTATCAGAGAGAGAGAGAGAGAGAGGGAGAGAGAGAGAGAGAGAGAGAGAGGGAGAGCGAGAGAGAGAGAGAGAGCGAGAGGGAGAGAGAGAGAGAGGAGAGAGAGAAAGAGAGAGAGAGAGAGAAGAGAGAGAGAGAGAGAGAGAGAGAAACAAAGAGAGAAGGGAGAGAGAGAGAGAGAGAGAATACAGACAGTCCCATGTGTATGTGCAGACAGTTTCGGGTGCAAGTAATCACATGCAAACCAATGATTTCATAAATAAAACCTTCTTCCATTTTCTTCATATACTTTAACGTCCCATGTCTCCCCTAAACATACACTTGTATCAGAGAGAGAGAGAGAGAGAGGGAGAGAGAGAGAGAGAGAGAGAGGTAGAGCGAGAGATAGAGAGAGAGCTAGAGGGAGAGAAAGAGAGAGGAGAGATAGAAAGAGAGAGAGAGAGAGAAGAAAGAGAGAGAGAAAGATAGGGAAACAAAGACAGAAGGGTGAAAGAAAGAGAGAGAGAAAGGGAGAAGATATTGTCACAATGCTCATTGGCACACAAAAATCCCCATCTACTCCACTATGGCTTGTACAACATCGATTACTTCCCATGATAGCTCATATGAGGAAGGATAAAGGCTAACTAGCACTTGGTAGGTTCCCCTTAGCTGGGGGTTATTGATAGATCGAGGGGTTGATAAGCTGGATTAGGGGGGTTAGTGCCCCACGCAGTTCATGAAATTAAATCTTCTCATTAAAAACATTCAGTCAGATAACATCGACAAAAGTCTGTGTTTAGATCGAAGACAGCTGAATATGTTTACATGGTTATATCATTAGGTTGATGTAACCACTAAATATTGTATTAATTTCCTATTTAAAGTGATTTAATTTTAAAATTAAACTTTAAAGGAAAATAAAGGCGATGGAGATGAGATTTTCAGAAGTATTCTTGGCATATACTATAGGGACCATATCTCCAATGATCAAGTGAATGAAAGGGTCCGTCAGGCATTGGGCAGTACGATGACCTAATGGTGACTGTAAAAAAAGCGCAAACTACAATGGTATGGCCACGTGACAAGGAAACAAGGGCTCGCCAAAGAAATATTGCAGGACACAACGAGAGGAGGGAGAAGAAGAGGAAGATAAAGAAAAAGATGGGAAGACAACATCAAAGAGTGGACGAATCTAAAACTAGGCGATGATGTGATACGTGCAGAAGGCAGAGACGAATGGAGGAGGATAGTTCACATGTCATCTGTCGCGCCCCAACGGTCCAAAGACTAATGGACATGATGATGATGACGATGAATTTTAAAATAAAATCTCTCAGACCAACCATAAAGATTCAGGATCCCATTAAAAAAAATATAATTTATTGCGTGAAATGCTACAATTTTCATCTAGAGCTCTACTTAAGAGTGAACTTGGTAAGTTATTTTACTGCATTTTGTAACAGTTCATACAATGAATCATTTTGTAATGCTTCATACAATTTAGAAATCTTTTACAAAGGTTTGGCGTATTTCATCGATTCAAACCATTTTGAAACCAATTTGGTCCCACAATCTGCAGTTCCTACAACCTAAAGGTCCTACAACCTAAATTTCATAAAACCTACATTTCATACAGCCTACATTTTCTACAACCTACATTTCTTACAACTTACTGTTCCTACATCATACGGTTCCTACAATCTATAGGTCTATATTTCCGTCCACAACTACATCAAACTGTACAAAATTTAGCATTTAATATTTGGACAATTCTTTATTTACCTGTTCAGAAATAGTTAAGTCCAAGTTTGAACGAAATTTGAAATGCCTAGGGATGTGACCTCTGTCCCTTGATCCCAGATTACAATATTCTTGACCCTGCTTCTCTGAATAAATAATAATAAAAATGTCTATCTAACTTAATGGATCGTCTTCGTATACGAGTGGCTGTACATTTCATGATCCGACTCTCTCTTAGTTCCCTGTCACACACAAAAATGGTCGTATAATGATCTCGTAGCAGAAATGAAATTGCGAACAATTAAATATTTATATTTATTGTATATATTTTAATGCTTTATGAACATATACATATGTTCTGTCAAAACAGTCAAAACTAACACAGGTTCGGAGCTCATGGCATGCATTGGAAGATCACAAGCTATGCACTTTAGTTTGTGAACTTATTTTAAAATTTAAAAAAAAAAAATTAAAAAAAAAAATTTAAAAAAAAAAAAAAAAAAAAAAAATCATTGTTGTTCAGGATGAGTTCAAACAATGGAATCAAACTGACCACTGTGACTTCGGGGGCAGGTCAATCAAATATTTGACCACAAAATATGAGACGATGCGTCCACGTTATCGGGAAACTTCAAACATCTAACGGCAAATATGGCCGGAGGTGTGCCTGGGGGCTGCGGCTAGGGTGCAGGGCGGGAAGGGGGTGGGGCTAGCAGAGGCGTAGCGAGGGTGTTTGGCGCCCGGGGACAAGATTCGCGCCTGAGGACAAGATCCATTTTAAAGCGACCTTTTACCCTTTTTTCAACTCTCAAACCCATTATTTTCATCAATAAAATAATATCAAAGCACATTTTGGCGCCCCTAACTAGCTGGCGCCCGGGTACATCAGTCCCCCACTGCCCCCTTCTCTACGCCTCTGGGGGCTAGGGTGGAGGGGGATAGAGTTGTCAAAACAGAAATACTTCTTTTTGTTTGTTGATTGCACAGAAAAAACAGGCTCTTGTTAAACTTGGTGGATACGATGTCAATGAGCAAGGCCTGCAAAAAATGGTGTCATTGGATACAGACTTGTCAAACTTGGTGGATATGATGTCAATGAGCAAGACTTGCACAAACATGGTGTCTTGGGATAATAAAAAAAAATCATTTCTTAAAGTCAATATATTACATCATGCACGCTCTGGTGTCAATATATGAAAGCCAAGAGGATGTTATGTATCTTATATTTCATCTGCTTATTTGTGGATTCTTTAAATAGTTGATGACAAGGATAACTAGGATATTCCACTTAGGCTATATTATATAAAGTTTGCTTATTGAGTTAGTTTATAGAAAAGACCAGTAGGCCTAGTTTTAATTTTTATGTCAGATGACACAAGACACATGTCAGGGCAGAAAAAGCTCGAAGAATGTGTTGTCTGAAGGAGGCAAGCGCGGTATAATATCTTACGACATCTAATGACATCTTATGATATCTTATGACATCTAATGACACCTTATGATATCTTATGGTTTGGTCAGAACGGAGTTGCCTACCAAATGTTACCGTGTGCTAACGCTAGCGTTCAAAGGGCCGCCATCAATCTGTACTAGAACAACAAGGACTAGAGCCAACCTTTCTTTCTTTTATAACATTACACAAGGACTACACTTAACCATGCCACTATAACAATAGGAGCTTAATATATCATAGAATAATAACATAACAAAGGACTTACATCTATCCATGCTACTAAGAAAACAGCGCCTACATCTGTACATGACAATAATAATAATAATAAAGTTCATTTCAAAAACACGCTTCATCCCCAAAGGCTCGAAGCGCGGTACAAAGTAAAAAACAAAAAACATATCTATAATTTACCACATTTAAAACAAACGCAACACTACAAAAACTAATTACAAGCATACAATGTCAAAGTCTTTCAACCCATTTCAACCGTGAGCAACACAGCTAATATGCATTAAATGGAAAATATGGTAGACAATCATCCCAGAAGGTGTTTGCGAAATAAATGTGTCACTATAACTGAAGGGCCTACATCTATCTATGCTATAATAACATAACGAATGGGCTAAATATAGCTATGCTACTGTAACTACAGGGCGTACATCTATCTATTCTAATTTAACAAAAAGGGCCTACATCTATTATATGCTACTATTGATAAAGGGCCTACATCTATATATGCCACTATTACTATAAGGCCCACATCTTTCTATGCTACTATAACATAACAAAGGACCTACATTTATCTATGCTACCATAACATGGCCTTCATCTATCTATGCTACTATAACATAACAAAGGACCTACATTTATCTATGCTACCATAACATGGCCTACATCTATCTATGCTACTATAACATGACAAAGGGACTACACTTATATATGCTACTCTAACATAACAAAGCGCCTACATCTACATATGCTGATACAACATAACACAGCGCCTACATACAACCATAGCTACTATCTCTCTTGTTGTGGCTTTCACAACGCAAGGGGAAATAACTGACTCGCACGCGACTTTAATCGCGAAGCCTGGAAGCCACATAATTACGGGCCCTTCCGTTGTCTGCTAAGCATGTGCGTAATTTGAAGGAGATAAAAAGAAGTGTATTTTAAAAAGGTCAAGGCTGTTTCGTACGATCGAAATAAGCTCCCCTTTTTTCCCCCATTCCTGGGAGTTAACCTCTATATTTGAGTTTATTAGGATCTCAGGATAAAGTGGGTCTCAAGATATTTAAGGCTGCCCCTCAAAATGGTAACATGAGGGAGAGACCGCAATAAGGGTTAGCAAAGAAGGAAACGAGTGCAACAGTCAAGGAAGCTGAAAAAGGGAAGGCAACAAAACAACGAACGTGTCGGCAGGAAGCCTTCGTCAGCGAACAAACAGTAAAAACAGAATTAAATTATAAAATAGTACTTAAATGAAAAGTAGTATCAGAGAGGGTAGCAAAAGGGCTCCTCGAAACATTGTAATGATATTTAGCGTTCGTTGGGAGATGAAAGTAAGTAGCAAATGGGGCATCTACGATGGGGAAGGCAATGTATAACCTATACAGGTGTTGCTAAGGCGGCATTCAGTCGAACTAACAATGATTTTTACCGCAATGTCCAGGATTATAAAACAAAGTCTCGAGATTGATATAGAACAAGTGTTGCATAAACACATATTTTAGTTGGTGGGGGGGGGCTGTCAAGATGTGAGGAACAGAGGAATTCACGGTTCTCAAACAGATAAGATTGACGTAAGTTCCTTCCCCCGATGCTCCACACGAGATAATAAAACAAAGTCTCGAGATTGATATAGAACAAGTGTTGCATAAACACATATTTTAGTTGGGGGGGGGGGGGCTGTCAAGATGTGAGGAACAGAGGAATTCACGGTTCTCAAACAGATAAGATTGACGTAAGTTCCTTCCCCCGATGCTCCACACGAGATAGTTCCGGTTCCTTGCCGTTTGTCAAAGCCCCAGATGCTTGTAATCAGAAACTGCAATCACCAGATGACTGTGCCGGTAATTGTTCAATCAAGATCTTGACGTGAGATTGTGACATTTCCGTACTACACTTTCCATCCCAAAGTGACATTTAGAAATAATATCCTAAAGTGACATCCCAAAGTGACATCCCAAAGTGGCATCTCAAAGTGAGGTCCCAAAGTGACATCTCACAGAAACATTTTAAAGTAACATCCCAAAGTGACATCCCAATGTAAAATCCTAAAGTAGCACCCCACAGAGACATTTCAAAGTGACTTCCCAAAGTGGCATCCCAAAGTGGCATCCCAAAGTGGCATCCCAAAGTGGCATCCCAAAGTGGCATCCCAACGTGACATCTAGCGAACACATACATTATATTGCTTGCTCTTTATTATAAAGCCAGCGAACCGAGAAAAATGTTCAAACCATTGTACATTTTACTCCAGTTTACTTTTTCATCACGATTGAAACAAACAAACCTTAATGGCGTCAAACGTGGTAGTCGGACTCTGATACCTATTATTTTCGTCCAACATAACTTCACTGGTCGTACTTTCTTGACACCAAGAATCTAACATTCAAAACAAAACATTAAAGTTGGTTAGCAGCACTTCTCCCTGACCCCACAATGTTTTCGTTCGGTTTTTTCGGGGCTTGAGCTGAACAAGTCTCCTCCAGAATGTCAATCAAATAGTCAATTATGTTAACCTATGGGCGACGCTCAAAAGCTCCTAGCATTATCGCTGTCACTGATACAGGGGTTCCTACAAATTCTTTGTCGAAATATTCTGCATTTGTGTTTCAATAACAGGATCTTGTAGACTTGAATGACTTAAAAGTTGAATTGGTAAACAAATCAGTCGGAGAGGTAGCGGTTCTCAATTTGACAATGAGGGATCGACTCCGTTTCGCCATAGTCTATCTTCTCATAGTATTGCGTAAATTTGTATTCATCCATAATAGTTGTAGTTTACATATATTTTACTTCAATGCAATGGATTTGAAAATCCCATTTGTTTTTAATGTTGCAAGTTCAATTTAAAAGTAAGAAAGACGACATGTGACCGGAAGACGTGTATAATGTGTTGCCTGTGCCTGTAGTAAAACTAGCAGTGTCCAGCCGTCTCGGCGTAAGAGTAAAGAAACCAACATATCATAAATCTAGTATTTATCTATGACCCCCCGGTTGTTTCAATCTCCTCGAAGAGTGATCTCATTTTACACAAAGACTATAAATAATTAACAATGTCTAGTTAGAAAATCACACAAAAAAATTGAAGAATTTTGTTTCTTTTTTATTTTTTTAAATATTTTTTTTGGTCCAGATCTGTATGGCTTTAAAATAGAATATCTCAGAGGAGAGCCAATAATGTTCCTGAAAACACAGGCATGTGGCATTGATGCGATTCAGAGGCATTCAGTGGGGAAAGGAAGTTCACATCTCAAGAAATTAAACCACTATTGTTTTGATTTTAAATTCTCTGCAAATTTGTTTCTTCTTTAAAAAGAAAGAAAAAAAAATAATTGGTCCTGAAACAAAGAAAAATGTTTCAAATTTCGGCTATTTCCGAGTCAGAATTATTGTCAGAAATCTTTAGCCAATTTGTGGCGATTTTATCAAAACTATTTTTTTTTAAATCAACCACATGTAGCACACAAAATGTTGACTTTAGATACTGAGTGTAGCAGATAGATGTTGACTTTAGATACTGGGTGTAGCAGATAGATGTTGACTTTAGATACTGGGTGTAGCAGATAGATGTTGACTTTAGATACTGGGTGTAGCAGATAGATGTTGACTTTAGATACTGGGTGTAGCAGATAGATGTTGACTTTAGATACTGGGTGTAGCAGATAGATGTTGACTTTAGATACTGGGTGTAGCAGATAGATGTTGACTTTAGATACTGGGTGTAGCAGATAGATGTTGACTTTAGATACTGGGTGTAGCAGATAGATGTTGACTTTAGATACTGGGTGTAGCAGATAGATGTTGACTTTAGATACTGGGTGCAGCAGATAAATGTTGAATCTACCTACGGGTTTAAGTCACGAGAAAGGAATTCAGGGCTCAAGAAGTTGATCTATTGTGCCCCCAATAAATGTATCGATTAGGCGTCGCAGCAGTATAGTCGTAATGCCATCTAGCTAGTGTATGGTAGACACACATAATTTAACATACATACCTATATTTTAACGAATTTTTTTTTGGTATACACCTCATTGTACTAGTTGACATCTCTTGCAATCGATATAGTCCACCTTGTAATCTATATAGTCCACCTTGTAATCGATATAGTCCACCTTGTCATCGATATATTCCACCTTGTAATTGATATGGTCCACCTTGTAAGTATATATTCGAACCTTGTAATCAGTATGTTCCACCTTGTTATCTATATATTCCACTTGTAATCGGTATATTCCACCTTGAAAACTATATATTCCATCTTGAAATCGATATAGTCCACCTTGTAATTGATATAGCCCATCTTGTAATCGATAAATTCCACGCATTGATATCAATCCGTTACCAGGTAACCAATGACATACTATGTTTCTCTGACATACCTATGTCACTCCGTACAGCTCAGTCAGACAATGGAGGTTATCAGTTAATTAGATTATTTGCACCTAAAGTATTTCTGTTAGGTCACGAGTTGTCGTTAGTTGAAGGAGGTTGTAGTGGGTTAATGGTGACCTTTACAACAGCAACAAACCAGTTTGATGGAGGGGAAAGGGGGGCATTCAGAGGAGAAAACAAACTCAGGCATGAGAGAATCAGCGTGATTGTAAGGGTGTCATCTCAGCATTGATGGTGATTGAAGCAGGATTGTATGGGTGTCATCGCAGCACTGATGGAGATTGAAGCAGGATTGTATGGTTGTCGTCTCAGAACTGATAGTGATTGAAGCAGGATTGTATGGGTGTCATCGCAGCACTGATGGAGATTGAAGCAGGATTGTATGGTTGTCGTCTCAGAACTGATAGTGATTGAAGCAGGATTGTATGGGTGTCATCTCAGCACTGATGGTGATTGAAGCAGGATTGTATGGTTGTCTCAGCACTGATGGTGATTGAAGCAGGATTGTATGGGTGTCATCTCAGCACTGATGGAGATTGAAGCAGGATTGTATGGTTGTCGTCTCAGCACTGATGGTGATTGAAGCAGGATTCTATATTTGTCGTCTCAGCACTGATGGTGATTGAAGCAGGATTGTATGGGTGTCACCTCAGCACCGATGGAGATTGAAGCAGGATTGTATGGTTGTCGTCTCAGAACTGATAGTGATTGAAGCAGGATTCTATGTTTGTCGTCTCAGAGCTGATGGTGATTGAAGCAGGATTGTATGGGTTTCATCTCAGCTCTGTTAGAGATTGAAGCAGGATTGTATGGTTGTCGTCTCAGAACTGATAGTGATTGAAGCAGGATTCTATGTTTGTCGTCTCAGAACTGATAGTGATTGAAGCAGGATTGTATGGGTGTCATCTCAGAACTGATGGTGATTGAAGCAGGATTGTATGTTTGTCATCTCAGAACTGATAGTGATTGAAGCAGGATTGTATGGGTGTCATCTCAGCACTGATGGAGATTGAAGCAGGATTGTATGGGTGTTATCTTAGCACTGATGGTGATTGAAGCATGATTCTATGGTTGTCGTCTCAGAACTGGTAGTGATTGAAGCAATTATTTACAAAATGCAATTATTTTTTTTTATTTTTTGGGGGTTTCCCTGTTGTCATCGTTGCACATCAACAATTTTAGTTGTTATAAATACTTAAACTATGACTTAAGGGTTAAGACGTTATATTAGTATCACAATTCACATTTTTTGTTTCATCAATGACTTATTAAAAACACTGCGATGAAGTCATATTACAAATTAGGTGTGACCACAAATGTGGAGCTCATTTGTGACGCCATGTTGACCACAAATGCAGAACTCATTTTTTAACTCCATGACCTTTCATTGACCTCCTATCAATAATAAATATTAAAACATATCATTTCTAACTTACATTAGTCGAATGCGGAATTAGTAATTCACCCAGAGCTTGGATTTTAAAGGAAACAGCAATTATCAACGCACATGAAAAAATTATTGTATATTTTGGCAGAGTACCAAATGTAATGATTGAAACATAAAGCTAAATTTATTACAGTGTACATGGTTCATTACGTCACGATTTTAGGACGGCTCTTCGTGGCGTGCATTATGTCCAGCATGATGAGGGAATGACACGATAGTGTGACGTCAGACGTCATTAAAGCAGAGACACGAGACAAGATAACATAAGAGTGTAGAGATAGTGTTTCTAGGGGTAAACAATTGCACATTAAAATATGTCCTTTTTTAAACACGAAATCTATCAACAAAACTTGAAGTACACAAAGGACAACAAAGAGTGAGAGAGAGAGAGAGAGAGAGCGAGAGAGAGAGAGAGAGACAAAGAGAGCGATAGAGAAATAGTGAGAGATAGAGAGAGTGGGAGAGAGAGAGGTAAAGAGAGCGATTGAGAAATAGTGAGAAATAGAGAGAGTGGGAGAGAGAGGTAAAGAGAGCGATTGAGAAATAGTGAGAGATAGAGAGAGTGGGAGAGAGACGTAAAGAGAGCGATAGAGAAATAGTGAGATATAGAGTGGGAGAGAGAGGTAAAGAAAGTGAGAGAGAAATAGTGAGAGATAGAGAGAGCGAGAGAGAGACAAAGAGAGCGATAGAGAAATAGTGAGAGATAGAGAGAGTGGGAGAGAGAGACAAAGAAAGTGAGAGAGAAATAGTGAGAGATAGAGAGAGAGACAAAGAGAGCGATAGAGAAATAGTGAGAGATAGAGAGAGTGGGAGAGAGAGACAAAGAAAGTGATAGAGAAATAGTGAGATATAGAGTGGGAGAGAGAGGTAAAGAAAGTGAGAGAGAAATAGTGAGAGATAGAGAGAGCGAGAGAGAGACAAAGAGAGCGATAGAGAAATAGTGAGAGATAGAGAGAGTGGGAGAGAGAGACAAAGAAAGTGAGAGAGAAATAGTGAGAGATAGAGAGAGAGACAAAGAGAGCGATAGAGAAATAGTGAGAGATAGAGAGAGTGGGAGAGAGAGACAAAGAAAGTGATAGAGAAATAGTGAGATATAGAGTGGGAGAGAGAGGTAAAGAAAGTGAGAGAGAAATAGTGAGAGATAGAGAGAGCGAGAGAGAGACAAAGAGAGCGATAGAGAAATAGTGAGAGATAGAGAGAGTGAGAGAGGTAATAAAAGTGATAGAAAAAAGTGAGAGATAGAAAGAGTGAGAGAGAGAAGTAAATAGAGCGATAGAGAAATAGAGAGAGTGAGAGAGAGAGACAAAGAGAGCGATAGAGAAATAGTGAGAGATAGAAAGAGTGGGAGAGAGAGGTAAATAAATGAAGGGACTGCTTTCAAGCTATGTAAAAGAATGAAATAGTGAAACGAGGTATGTGGAAGCTTGAAAAAAGGTAACAGGACAAAAAACAAGGACGTTTCGGCATAAAGCCTTCATCAGCCAACAATAGAAATGAAAATACAACAAAGAAAAGAACACAGTAGAAAACTCAAGCAGTATTCATTCGTCTCTCCGGAAGTGGGAAAACAGGAAGCGAGAGAAAATAAATATAGACACCGTGAAAAATAAAGTCCACAATAATAATGGGCCAGAATATCAAGGGATACATCAACAAACAGCAATAAGAAAATAGATGAAATATAGGGAGACGGAGAAACATCAGTAGGATATTATTTGATTAATACCATATGGAGATATGGTGCCAAACAGCTGAATAAATTTATTTTCCATTTTAACCCT
>CAXITT010000562.1:316065-410126 GCA_964033795.1 Lymnaea stagnalis
GGGGGGTGATTGGAGTGGGGGGGGGGGGGGGGGGCTATGCCAGCGGCCAAAGACGTAGCTAAAGGGTGGAAGATGGGACATATGTACCGGGGCGCCAGACTTGCAAGGGGGGGGGGCACAAATGGCTTTGATGGAATTAATTGGTTGAAAATAACAGGTTTCAGAGTTGGAGGGGGCGGTAAAATTGAATCTTGTGCCCTGACGCCAAATACTGTAGATACGCCACTGCTAGGGGCGTCGAAATAAGGCGGATGGAATGGTCCACCCAGGTGTCACTTTTTCTTTTTATGCTGGTGTGGCATTTTTGGACAACTGCAGAGTTGGAATCGTGTAAGGGAAGACGGCAAAAATATCTGGCTGCTCATGGCAGCCTTAATAGTAGCTACGCCACTAGGCAGTGTATCTGGCCGCTCATGGCAGCCTTAATAGTAGCTACGCCACTAGGTGGTGTATCTGGCCGCTCATGGCAGCCTTAATAGTAGCTACGCCACTAGCCTTAATAGTAGCTACGCCACTAGGCAGTGTATCTGGCCGCTCATGGCAGCCTTAATAGTAGCTACGCCACTAGGCAGTGTATCTGGCCGCTAATGGCAGCCTTAATAGTAGCTACGCCACTAGGCAGTGTATCTGGCCGCTCATGGCAGCCTTAATAGTAGCTACGCCACTAGGCAGTGTATCTGGCCGCTCATGGCAGCCTTAATAGTAGCTACGCCACTAGGCAGTGTATCTGGCCGCTCATGGCAACCTTAATAGTAGCTACGCCACTAGGCAGTGTATCTGGCCGCTCATGGCAGCCTTAATAGTAGCTACGCCACTAGGCAGTTGTCAAGTTGTTAGAATCCCTGAGCGCCTGTTTTGTTCCAGGCGAACTAACTATAAGTTCTGGTGTAGCGTAGGGATACAAAGGGAAAGGGGGTAGTTCGGTAGCGTGTGCAGGTGGTCAGTTGGGCAGTAGAGCAGGGAGAGTGAGTGGGGTAGGACGCTAGTCCACTGATCCCGTTAGTAGGAAGTCTTTTGGCTAAGTGTGTTAGCAAGACTTACCGTACTAACTGGATGTGTCGTTATATTGATTGTGTGCTAATTGTAGTATCTTAATAAAGTTCAAGATTACCATTGAAGGTTTTATAGTCCATTGTTTGTGTACTCTGGTGTACTGATGTTTAGTGACAGTGTGTAGTAAATGATCATACCCCCTAGACAACGGAGACGAGACCATCAACACTATATCAAATAAGAGATTCGTGACAGCAGTGTATCTGGCCGCTCATGGCAGCCTTAATAGTAGCTACGCCACTAGGCAGTGTATCTATCGGTACCAAAATAAGCGATCATTTTCATCGAGAAGTAGGGCGGAAATCGATGTCACCGACGAATCTTGATCGGTGGACGGGTTTTGGAAGAAAATTTGTAAAGATTTTTGGGAGGCATTATTTAGCCCTGTGCCACACATAAACCCGTTTGTGGCATGCCCCTGGGTAATCATTAGGGATAGGCTTATAATCAACCTAATAGTGTACCATTGGTCAGCGTGGGTGAAGGGGTGCATAATTAAGGGTGCTAAAGACAGTTGTTCAAACACAAAATGCATCTTTTTGCAGGGATGAATACTTGAATTTGTTTCTTTCAGACAATTTTGATGTGTCATTTCAATCTTTCGGATGGAAAATGGCAAAATTAGCCATAGTAATGACCAAATACATCTTAAATTTCGCACCAGCGGAAGGTAAACTATATTCACTATAGTCATGTCACCCTTGAGGATATGATTTTGCCCTAGATTATTCTCGCCCTTTAAAAACATCATAGTCCCCAGAAAATTGTTGTTAAATTCAAAATACAAGAATGCATTTTTCACATGTCTTATTTTAGTTTTGCAACATCCCACACATAATTGGAGAGCAACGAAAGATATCCTAATAAAAAATATAGCTGCCTCGGATATTTTAGGGGCTTAAAGATGTGATGAGGATATTTTCTTAGTTATAATCTTTCCATGCAGGGTTGTCATAACTAAAATAGCATGACCTGCTTGTGTTAAGCAAAAAAAAAAAAAATTAAAATAATTATTTACCTAAAAATAGAAATGTTGCTTTGATTTTTTATTGACTTTATTTTTAGGGACAGCTAATTAATCAATTAATGAATTTAAAAAAAAAAAAAAAAATTAAAATAAATATTTACCTAAAAATAGAAATTTTTCTTTGATTTTTTATTGACTTTATTTTTAGGGACAGCTAATTAATCAATTAATGAATTTAAAAAAAAAAAAAAAAACGAATTTCAATTCAAAAGGGTTTCATCATTAAACATCTCTCCAAACATTATTTGATATGATGAACACAAATAAAAAAAAACAAACGTATTTACAAGTATAATGCTTAGACTAACTTTTCTAACTAATGTCCTTATTTTACCAGAGTCAAAAGGAAAAAAAGATACAGGTTTATAAGAAAGGTCTGTACATTATTATGGGCTTTGAAAACTGGTCATTTTTATAAATTGCATATGAGTGGCATAAATATTTTAAGAACACATGAGTTGTTTACAGAAGACATTATATTTATTAATGTATGATTTTATCTAAGGGAAATTCGAATGCAAATAAAGTATAAATTTCACAATATTTAGTAGATTGAAATTTTTGTTTGGAATTTCAAACTACTAGAACTTTCTGAAATTGCCTCCTCGCTATACAATAAAATATTTTTATCTAATCCATAGAATCTATTTGAAATTGACGAATTATGAACACGACTTTTTTTAACACGTAGCAAAAAAAAGAGGGAATCGGCACGATTATCGAAATTCTAGTTCACCAAAAAAAAAACAACTCTTAGTTTTCTATTGGATTCTCAACGAAAATAAAATTAACGATATTTCTTTGCGCCCTTTAAATTCTAAGTTCGAAAAAAAAAAAGGCATAATGCTTAATTTTTTAGTCATGTTTTTTACGATAAACTATAATTTGAAAACAGATGGCACATGTTTAATACTTGACTAACTATTATTAAAATTCTAGAACTTTCTAGGTATGTCAATGTATTTTTATAAAGTGTCTTTAAAGTCTTTAAACTTGTGGACTTGCCAAAAATAAATAAATAAAAATAGCGATACATGCGAACAATAAGAAGTAAGACTGGAGCGTTCAGTGGCATTGCTATAACCGAATACTTGAACTAATAGCCTTAAATATACAGATCATCCAATATATTGAGCCTAGCGATATTTCATAGATCCCACTAATTTTAATCGGTTAAAGGCACCCTTCACAATGCAATTTTCATTTTTAATATTTAAACAATATTTTTGTTTTATTGTTGTACACATTTTGCTCAGGCGGGGGGGGGGGGGGGGGGGGCGGTGACCTCCCGGGGGGGGGGGGGGGGGGGGGGGGAGGGGGGCAGTGACCTCCCGGAGAGATAGCTGAAAGAAACAGTGATGCAAACAATTACCCTATATCTGAAATCATGATATCATCATTCAATTTGTAATTAACACCCTTCTCTAGTTTAACAGTCTTCATACTTTTATTTTAAAATATAATTTGAAAACATGAAAAGATCGCTCACGTTTGATACTTAGTGAGAACTCTATTAAAATTATCGACCTTAAAATTGAAGCAGATGTAGTTTAATACAATGTTATCAAAGTCTTTAAACTGGTGAGTTTGCAAAAAATAATTAAACAAAAAATAAAGATTAATTCCAACGGGAAGTAACACTTCGGCTCATAATCGGCAAACTTTCGAAACAATTCGATATTTATAATCGAATAATGTAAGCTTCTAAGAAGATTAGCCTAAACTATACGGATCATCACATATTTCGAGCGAAGCGATATTTCATAGATTCCACTAATTGTAATCGGTTAATGACACCAGCTAATATTCTTTTTAAAATTGTTTTAAAAAATGACAATTTGTTTCTTATTTTACAAAAAAATATACTTTTTTTTATTGTAGTACATATTTTTGCTCGGGGGGGGGGGGCACTTGACTTTCCTCGNGGGGGGGGGGGGGGGGGTGGTGGCGTCCCGGGGGGGGGGGGGGGGCGGAGATATAGTTGAAAGAAACCCTGGGTGGGGGTACTCCACCTCTGAGACTACTTCTGCTACATGTTTCAATAATTTACCTTTTTTTGTCATCTTTAACACATGAAATAAAATGGAAGTGATGCATTTTTAGCTGTTCACCACCAATAAATATATACAGATACATTTTTTTAGTTTAAAATGTTCAATTTGATATCTTCATTCAAAATGTCTAGACATTGAACAAGTTCACAATTTGAACATGGAAAATTCGTGAACATTCAACCCAAAGAACCATTCTCTAGTGGGGTGAGGACGGGGAAAGTGAGCAAGCCGTCCAGGCGTTGGTGTGGCTGTAGTCGCAGTCGTGCGTATAACGTCTACGATGAGGTCACATTCTATGGCAAACCTTGTTTTGTGTTGGTATAAATCGATTGAAACCATGAACTTTTAAGTGATGTAATCGAATATTTAAAGAAGTAAATTTGAAATTAATATTTTTCAAATGTTGAGGGCCTGTTATATTTTGAGCGCAAGTTATATGTTGAATGTATTTTATATATTTAGTGTCACTTATATGTTGAGTGTCATATATATGTTGACATTCATTTATACGCTGAGTGTCAGTTTTTTTTGTTTCCTACAAGAAAGAAAAAAACAGTTTTTGTTGCCTACAAGAAAGAACAAACCAATGTTTTTGTTGCCTACAAGAAAGAACAAACCACTGTTTTTGTTGCCTACAAGAAAAAAAAAACACTGTTTTTGTTGCCTACAAGAAAGAACAAACCACTGTTTTTGTTGCCTACAAGAAAGAACAAACCACTGTTTTTGTTGCCTACAAGAAAGAACAAACACTGTTTTTGTTGCCTACAAGAAAGAACAAACCACTGTTTTTGTTTCACCTTAAGACATGGGAAATGTTGCAATGTGTTTTCACTTGACACCAAACTAAATGTATATTTCTAAAGCCCTCTGTTAAATAATTGAATAAATAAACAGTTAAACAGTGTTTGTGACTGTGTGTGCGGCTGTGTGTGTGGGATTTCAAGCGAGACTTGGTTATTGAGCGAATCATAAATGAATATCGATAAAGAATACTATTTTTATTTTAAAGGTCACGATTGTTTTGGCTATGATGAATTATTGATTATTTAGAAAAAAGCTCACTGGTTTTGTTATCGATCTACAAAATTGTAATGGCTCGATAGTTGACCCGCACTCTCAAGGAGACAGATGCGTAACCCCCAAGACCAGGACATTATTATTTGGGGGTTGGTATAAAGTGAGGGCAGACCCCATGGGATGTATTCAATTATATGTCAAATACGGAACTGAAATTGGTATTTTATCCATTCAAATTTCTTCACGGAAACTTCAAAAACTATTACAAACCAATTACGCCCCCTGAATGAAAGTTTACCTTTAGGGCACCGACAGCGACAGCTGGCACAGAGATTACTCCTGATGCTTCTCATCCAATCCATGTTTTATAATCCAGGCGTTTGTTAATCCTTGAAGACATCCACAGGTTTCGGGATCGGGAGCATCACGGCCAGAGACAAGCCTGTGAGCAGCTCCACGGAGATGGTCGACAGGAGGTTAGGAACAATGTGTCCATGATAAATAAAGGAGTTAGCTCGGGCATTATAATACCATGACCTGGGGGGGGGGGTATGGGCGATTCACCATAGGGCACCTTTTAAACAATGTCAAGGGAAATCGTTGCCTCAAACATCGGTAAATGATCGATTGGGTCATCGAACACATGTTGTTGATTTTTAGTGTAATCATCTAGATTGTTGTACAATGTTGTACAAATGTACACCCCCACGACCATCATTGTCAAGGTCAGGGTGCTTTGTAGACCTGGTCAAAAACCCTTAAGTCACGACAGGATACAGCTGGACAACCGTTGAGGACAGATTATCACATTCCCCCCTTACAGATGACATGACCTGCGCGTGGTCCATTTTATTGGTGTCATCAGATGTCACAATGGAATCATCGATGTGTAAAGGACAGATCAGTCGAGCGTGTACTCCTTTATGTTTGCCTTTACTTCCATTAAATCTTTCTGTGTGCTCATTGCAGCGACAGAATTTCATCGCTGAGTCACGTTTCTTTCAATGAATACTCGTTCTTTTACAGGTCCACTTATCCCATGTCCACTTTGTGTATTCAATGTAACCATTAGTTAGTAATGTGTCCAATGTAACTAAATATAGATCTGACTCCTGCTCCTGTAGCAAACATCACATCCATATACTTATGCATACTGAATTCATTTCAGTCAAGTGCTAATGTAGGCGAAATGATTACATGCATTAAATGTGAATAACATGTCACTGCTGTCAAGCATCACATTACAATATTCACATATAGGAGCAAGGTTGTATGTTGTCACGCAGCACATTACATATTTCACATATAGGAGCCAGGTTTTATTCTGTCATGACACATTACAAATTTCACTTCTATAGGAACCAGGTTGGACATGCCAGGTAAGTTGCTCATGTTAAGGCTCTCACACTAATCCACGTTAAATAGTTCTATCCGGGGACAAGATAACGAAATATAGCACTAGTTTATTGGACAGCAATACATTGCACTGCATGGCACATGATTGTTTTACAACAATGTAGCAAATGATGGATAAAAAACACTATAGCACATGATTGTTTAACAATAAAAAGTAGCACATGAGTGTTTAACAACAATGTAGCACATGATTGTTTAACAACAATATTGCTCATGGTTTGCACTAGAATATATCACGTGATTGATCAATAATAAATAGCACATGTTTGATCAAAAACATTATTGTACATGATTTTTAAACAACAATACAGCAGAACATGATTGTTGTTTAGGCGTGTTACCTTCATCCTAAACTGATCATTCAGTTACTAATTTGACAAAGTTTTCCATTTTTATTTCTTAATTTTGTTTTCCTCCAGCATGCTTATAAACACAACGACACCCAGAGACCTGCGGTAGAGCGAGGTCGTTTGTACAGAGGTAAACATTTAGAATTAATGTTAACGTACATTTGCACAGAGGTAGTAATGTAGAATTAATGTGAAACTACCCTTGTACAAATGTAAAACATTAGAATTAACGTGAAACCACCTCTGTACCGATGTAACAAAATTAGAACTAATTTGAAGCAACCAACTTTTGCTGACACAGATCCAATCCATCCGTGAAACACGTTCAGCTATAAGACTGTTACAACTGTTCATTTGCTGATCACTGTTTCGTTGTCTGTATCGATTTCGTCCACGAATAAATCAAGTCTCAAAGTATAACTCTGCACACCGAGACAGGTAGGACAATAAATGTACTGATCGCACACACAGGTGTCATAAATACAAAACAAGGTATCGCCTTCAACACTTTTGGGGGAGATCAAATGTCCACACAAAGAAAGGACGATTTCACTGCACCGAGTTCCATTCCCAGAGGCCCATAAATCTTGGACTGTACGATGTACGTGATACGTGACGTGTGTCTAACGACGTCATGGAACCATGTTGTCTCCCAGCATATTGTCAAGTGTGAAAAAAGGCTGGTTGTCTCCTAGCATATTATCAAGTGTGAAAATAGCCTGGTTGTCTCCTAGCATATTGTCAAGTGTGAGAGTAGACTAGTTGTCTCCTAGCATATTGTAACATGTGAGAGTAGACTAGTAGTCTCCTAGCATATTGTCAAGTGTGAGGGTAGCCTGGTTGTCTCCTAGCATATTGTCAAGTGTGAGAGTAGCCTGGTTGTCTCCTAGCATATTGTCAAGTGTGAGAGTAGCCTGGTTGTCTCCTAGCATATTGTCAAGTGTGAGAGTAGCCTAGTTGTCTCCTAGCATATTGTCACGTGTGAGAGTAGCCTGGTTGTCTCCTAGCATATTGTCACGTGTGAGAGTAGCCTAGTTGTCTCCTAGCATATTGTCAAGTGTGAGAAGTAGCCTAGTTGTCTCCTAGCATATTGTCACGTGTGAGAGTAGACTAGTTGTCTCCTAGCATATTGTCAAGTATGAGAGTAGACTAGTTGTCTCCTAGCATATTGTCAAGTATGAGAGTAGACTAGTTGTCTCCTAGCATATTGTCAAGTATGAGAGTAGACTAGTTGTCTCCTAGTACATTGTCAAGTATATTAATAACCTTATTGTCTCCTAGAAAAATTGCCAAGAATACGAGTAGAACTGTTGTCTCCTGCCAAAATTGCCAAATAAGAGTAGCCTACTTGTCTACTTACTGATTTCCAAACTTAAGCTCGCCGCCGCAATGTCGATCAATAAACAAATTATGAAAACAGCTTTGGGAAAGGTAGAGGTGTCTGACATTAACAATACGCAGATGTGTACAATGGACATAACGATTTTATGTAGAAACGTTCCCAGTCGGAAAACCAGTTTTTTTTTCCAGCTCTCACATGAGTAATTACACTGTTTATGTTCATCCCCCCCCCACCTTTTCTCAAAACACGTTATCTTGCTATATGTATGAATAGATTAAATGAAGAGTAAATTAAATGAGTCATTGCATCACTGCAAGAAAATGTCAATATATTTATAATTCTATAACCCCCCCCCCCCAAAAAAAATGTCAATATATTTCTATAAACTCCACCCTGCAATAAAATGTCAAAATATTGATAATTCTCTAAATCCCAGCACCACAACAAATGTCCATATAAATGTACCAACCTATGCTGTTATTCTACAGGACTATCAACCTATATGGTCATTCTACATGAGTAAATACCCCACCTGGTTATCATACATGTGTTCAAACATATCTGGTTATCATACCCCAATCGTATATATCAGGCCGGCACAACTTACGGCCCGCGGGTCACCAGCACCCACTTTGCGGCTCGCGAAGTAACGAACTATTATTTCTTCTTATTATATTATAAATAGCTTCCCTTTCCCCCCGGTGTTATTTTCTTTTGGCCCGCACAAGTCTTTCATAAAGTATTACGGGCTGCCTTACACGTTGAGTTGTGCAGGCCTGGTGTATATCACATTTACAAATATTGAGCAGTTGTATCAAATGAGAACACTAGCGTGGGGAAAATGTGAGGCGATACGATCCAAGCCAGGCGGTATTTTTTCGATACATTTAGAGGGGGGGGGGAGAGAGAATTCTTTACAGAACCAGATTTATTTATGGGGCACGCCAAATTCACTTAATTTAGCTACAACCCCGTAATAAAAGGGTTTTAAACTCTCATTTTAATGGCATGAAGCATTTAGATCTTCGGCAATGTAACAACATAATGGTGGTCAGCATTTTCACAACATAGTGGTGGTCAGCAGTTTAACAACATAGTGGTAGTCAGCAGTTTAACAACATAGTGGTGGTCAGCAGTTTGACAATATAGCGTTGTTAGTTTCATTCAAAGTTTAGAATAATACTATCAACTTCTTACACCACACTAATACACGAGGATGACATTGGCCGGTAGACGATCGTGAAACATCCGGCTCCTACAAACACCCTGCTCCTACAAACACCCTGCTCCTACAAACACCCTGCTCCTACAAACATCCTGCTCCTACAAACATCCTGCTCCTACAAACATCCTGCTCCAACAAACATCCGGCTCCTACAAACATCCGGCTCCTACAAACATCCTGCTCCTACAAACACCCTGCTCCTACAAACATCCGGCTCCTACAAAAATCCTGCTCCTACAAACATCCTGCTCCAACTAACATCTGGCTCCTATAAGCATCCGGCTCCTACAAACATCCTGCTCCTACAAACATCCTGCTCCTACAAACATCCTGCTCCTACAAACATCCGGCTCCTACAAACATCCGCCTCCTACAAACATCGGGCTCCTACAAACATCCGACTCCTACAAACATCCGGCTCCTATAAACATATTCGGACTGAACATTTAAAATATTTTTGTTATTATGAGATAGTATGTAAACATAATGGCTGCCGTAACATGGCACCGATAATCGATGCTATTGCTATGTAAGTTAGCTGTTAAAGACTGATTAAGTCAAGACTGATTAAGTCAAGACTGATTAAGTAAGATTGATTAAGTCAAGACTGATTAAGTCAAGACTGATTAAGTAAGATTGATTAAGTCAAGACTGATTAAGTCAAGACTGATTAAGTCAAGACTGATTAAGTCAAGACTGATTAAGTCAAGACTGATTAAGTCAAGACTGATTAAGTCAAGACTGATTAAGTCAAGACTGATTAAGTCATATTCCCTGGACTTTTACGCCCTATTATTTAGAAAGCATGTCTCAATACCCTTCTCAGTGCTATCCACAAAAACCTTCTCTGAGCATCTTAGGGATGCTGCTGGGATGGAAAAAGAAGTTACAAATAAAATAAAAACAACTGTTCCTCAACTACGTTACATTTTATTGACATTTTCAGACAACAGTTAGAGCACGATAATCCAAACATGTAAGCAATATGCCAGGCATAAAATCCCTGAAAGCTTAAAGTACACACTACCTTTTGAATTATTGACACTTTAAAAAAAAAAAAATTACGATATTTCAAATTCACTTTAAGTGATATTAAAGATAATACCAAAGAAAACATCAGAAATCCCATACTTGAAACAATGCCGTGAAACAAGCATCAACACCCTCATAAAGTTACACCAAAAACTAAACAAAAGTTTTTATGCACTCCCCTCATATTTCAAAACGGAATGCCACGTGACGATAGGCCACGATCGTGATCTGTGTCGACGCCATACTGTTTCCGCTCCAAAACATTATGGTCCAATCTGTCCACGCGCTCACGTGATATGATTAGACACGGGCGCTTCTGTCGCTTTACGGAGTCTCAAAGCGAAAAACGTCCTTCTCAGTGTTGCGACTTTTGCCTAAACTCTCGCACTTGGATCACTATGACATTATAAATCCTCTGCTCCCATTTGGCCACAGCCGCGACCACGCCGAGATCGCAAGTGATTCAAGACGTAGGAGGAATACTTATTTTAAAAGGTCATTTGCGCCGAAAGGTAGGGGCAGTCGTAATTGTATTGTGGCGATATTCCAGCCGTCAGGAAGACTTTCGATCATCCGGAGGACGACATGTGAAGCCATTACGTCGCACGTCAAGGCACGGACGAAAGAGCGCAAGGAATTTGTGTGTCTATTTCTCGGCTGGTGCTTCCAAGCGGCGAGACCAAATACGATGTTTATTATTAGTGAGGGAGGGAGGGGAAAAAAAAACAGGGACCCGACGAACAGGTGAGCCAGTTGAATAGAGTTGGTGTACTGCTGTGCCGCGGGTCATGAACAACTGAAAGTGCCCCATTATGAACCGCTGAATAATCAATGTGTACCCAGGTGTGGTAATAGTGTGTTGAAGGTGCACACAGGTGGGCTTACTGTACGAGCTTGAAGACATCGGGAGTGCATGGAAGCACTTTGCGTTTTACGGGGACATTATGTCCAGGACGAGGTGAACAGGTGTCACGAGAACATTTTTTTTTTGGAATGTTTTTACATTATATCTTGTAAGTATAGCGATTGTCTGGTAGTCACGACAAAAGGTTGATCACTCGGTTAAAAGTCTGGGGTGCGAATCATGGGGGGGGGGGATACATTTTGATTAGAAAAGCTATTGAACCCCACGAATGAAATACTGCATTTCTGAGACTGCGAGCCAAGCACTAGCAACATATCCAACACTACATATTTATTCTTGTATCACGGTGGTTTCAATACATAATTGCAATGAAAACTTTCAACAGTGTTGACCACAATACTAACAGCTTAGCGCTACACGCCAACAGCACTCCATCAGCATGCCATCAGCATGCCAAAAAGATAAAACACATGTCCAAGACTCCTTATTATCTTAACTAAAAACTATCACATTCCTTATAAAACCTCTCACAGAGAATTACGTCACGCAAACGTTCGCCATAGCTAACATTCCCAAAGTGAAACTGAACTGTTGACATGAGTTTGAAATACAGAAACTGTCAAATGTTATGACGCTTGGTGAGCCATTCATACTCACCAAACTGTAACACACACACACATACACACACTCACAGAAATTGTCTCACACACTCCCAGACATTGTCTCACGCACTCCCAGACATTGTCTCACACACTCCCAGACATTGTCTCACACACTCCCAGACATTGTCTCGCATTAACATCACCTGAACGGTCGGTACACGAGAACGTATCGAACTAGTATCGATCTTATTCATGTATACCAACGACAGATATTGACCTAACAACGGTCCTTCTTTTCACCGCTCTCAAAGCTCACTTGTCATAGACAGACATGATACAGTTGGGTGTCATAGGCAGACATGATACAGTTGGGTGTCATAGACAGACATGATACAGTTGGGTGTCATAGACAGACATGATACAGTTGGGTGTCACAGACAGACATGATACAGTTGGGTGTCATAGACAGACATGATACAGTTGGGTGTCATAGACAGACATGATACAGTTGGGTGTCATAGACAGACATGATACAGTTGGGTGTCATAGACAGACATGATACAGTTGGGTGTCACAGACAGACATGATACAATTGTTTGTCATAGACAGACATGATAAAGTTGGTTGTCATAGACAGTCATGATACAGTTGGGTGTCATAGACAGACATGATACAATTGGGTATCATAGACAGACATGATACAATTGGGTATTATGCACAGTCATGATACAATGGGGTGTCATAGACAGACATGATAAAGTTGGTTGTCATAGACAGAATGATACAGTTGGGTGTCATTGACAGAATGATACAGTTGGGTGTCATTGACAGAAATTATACTGTTCGGTGTCATAGACAGACATGATAGAGTTGGGTGTCATAGACAGACATGCTACTTTTGGGTATCATAGACAGACATGAAACAGTTGGGTGTCATAGACAGACATGATACAGTTGGGTGTCACAGACAGACATGATACAGTTGGGTGTCATAGACATAATGATAAAGTTAGGTGTCATAGACAGACATGATACTGCTGGGTGTCATAGACAGACATGATACAGTGGGTGTCATAAATAGACATGATACAGTTGGGTGTCATAGACATAATGATAAAGTTAGGTGTCATAGACAGACATGATACTGTTGGGTGTCATAGACAGACATGATACTGTTGGGTGTCATAGATAGACATGATACAGTTGGGTGTCATAGACAGACATGATACAGTTGGGTGTCACAGACAGACATGATAAAGTTAGGTGTCATAGACAGACATGATACTGTTGGGTGTCATAGACAGACATGATACAGTTGGGTGTCATAGACAGACATGATACAATCGGGTGTCATAGACAGACATGATGTAATCACAAGTCATTGACAGACATGATACAATGGGGTTTCATAGTTAAACATGATACAAATAGGTGTTATAGTTAAACATGATTCAAATAGGTGTCATCGACAGACAGGATTCAGTTAGTTGTCATATGACCAGCTCCATACTTTGAGACTTTGTTGAGATTTGATTATGAGGTGATTGTTAGTATTGCGAAACAAAGCAAAAACAAAAAAAGGAGGGGAGGATATACTGATTTCATTATAGACCTTTTTGGTGGAGAAGTTATTCTTCGATGAATGAAAATTATTAATGTCCATTTGTAGATGATAAAATAGAAAGAAGAGATGCATCAAATAATGAACAAGAGAAATTCAATGTAACATTCAAATAAGTAATAATGAAATATCTTTCCCCTTAAAAGAAATATTTAAGCGTGAAGTTATGTTATCATTTTTTGTTTAAAGGTATATTTATATTTTTGATAAGCACTGAAATATCCATGATTGGAAATGAAAACTTACAACAAGTATGTGTAAGTGCCACAACAAGTGCCACAACAAGTGACATTGCATTAACAACTGTTTCTCCTGCAGCAACATTGATAGACTTCTAGCTTCGGCAGCGATCTGGATCTTTCCATGACGTGAAATTCAATTATATCAATTCCGTGAAGTGAAATTCAGAGTTAGAAATAAGACAAATTCTATTCAAAATACGGTGGGAGTTGATTTATCGTTTAAAAAGGGAGTTGGATTGCTATATTCTAGTTTTTATGAAGATGTTATAGTTGGATTGCTATATTCTAGTTTTTATGAAGATGTTATAGTTGGATTGTTATATTCTAGTTTTTATAAAGAAGTTGTTATAGTTGGATTGCTATATTCTAGTTTTTATGAAGATGATGTTATAGTTGGATTGCTATATTCTAGTTTTTATGAAGATGTTGTTATAGTTGGATTGCTTATTCTAGTTTTTATGAAGATGTTGTTAGAGTTGGATTGCTATATTCTAGTTTTTATGAAGATGTTATAGTTGGATTGCTTATTCTGGTTTTTATGAAGATGTTGTTATAGTTGGATTGCTATATTCTAATTTTTATGAAGATGGTGTTATAGTTGGATTGCTATATTCTAGTTTTTATGAAGATGTTGTTATAGTTGGATTGCTATATTCTAGTTTTTATGAAGATGATGTTATAGTTGGATTGCTATATTCTAGTTTTTATGAAGATGGTGTTATAGTTGGATTGCTTATTCTAGTTTTTATGAAGATGTTGTAGTTGGATTGCTTATTCTAGTTTTTATGAAGATGTTGTTAGAGTTGGATTGCTATATTCTAGTTTTTATGAAGATGTTATAGTTAGATTGCTATATTATAGTTTTTATGAAGATGTTGTTAGAGTTGGATTGCTATATTCTAGTTTTTATGAAGATGTTGTTATAGTCGGATTGCTTATTCTAGTTTTTATGAAGATGTTGTTATAGTTGGATTGCTATATTCTAGTTTTTATGAAGATGTTATAATTGGATTGAAATATTCTAGTTTTTATGAAGATGTTGTTATAGTTGGATTGCTATATTCTAGTTTTTATGAAGATGTTGTTATAGTTGGATTGCTTATTCTAGTTTTTATGAAGATGTTGTTATAGTTGGATTGCTATAATCTAGTTTTTATGAAGATGTTGTTATAGTTGGATTGCTATATTCTAGTTTTTATGAAGATGTTAGAGTTGGATTGCTATATTCTAGTTTTTATGAAGATGTTGTTAGAGTTGGATTGCTATATTCTAGTTTTTATGAAGATGTTGTTATAGTTGGATTGCTATATTCTAGTTTTATGAAGATGTTGTTATAGTTGGATTACTATATTCTAGTTTTTATGAATATGTTGTTATAGTTGGATTGATATATTCTAGTTTTTATGAAGATGTTATTATAGTTGGATTGCTTATTCTGTTTTTATGAAGATGTTGTCATAGTTGGATTGCTATATTCTAGTTTTTATGAAAATGTTTGTTATATTTGGATTGCTTTATTCTAGTTTTTATGAAGATGTTGTTAGAGTTGGATTGCTATATTCTAGTTTTTATGAAGATGTTGTTATAGTTGGATTGCTATATTCTAGTTTTTAATGACGATGTTGTTAGAGTTGGATTGATGCCATGCTAATTCGCATGATTACAAGTAAGATGAGTTGTGTCTGTATTTGAATACGTTGGTTGCAGGCGTCCCGAGCTTTGAGATTTCATCGAATATGACAAAGACAGCGATGACCCGATGATAGGAGATAATCCCGTCAAAGAAGCATCAGATTTGAGATAATCTCATCAAGCCAACATCAGATTTTTTACGAAGATAAAATGATTATTGACAATATAAGTTTTCATAAAAGAAATAGCGTAGAAACAAACGTACTTATTTTCTTTACTTAATGCTGTTACATCCATTGGCTTACTGGCGACTAAGAGACAAGACTTTCCCCGGAACCGCCCCACCCCCAAAAGCCACAGAAACACAGACGCCTTTGGGGATAATTAATACATAAAGATAATTAGGATTTTTAAATATTTTATTTATACTTTTCATACCTGAAACCTCCAGTATAAAATAATAGCTTTTTCCACCTTTACGAATCAAACGGGAAAAGTGTGACAAACTTTAAAATAGCTCTGAGAAATGTCTCATTTCTTTTTTTCAATGGATTTAAAATTTAACCATCAATTTTTTTTTTTTAAATAGTAAAATCTTTTTAAAAACAAGCCTCTATTGAAATGCAATATAAAAAAAAGGACCACCTTATTTTTCGAGCCACACCGGGATCTTCTTGCAATCAATCCTGTCAGCTACAATGAAAAAGCGTGGACGTCAAACATGGAAATAAAGGTGACAAGAAAAAAACAACCCTCAGCATTAACGAGAGACTGTTCGCTGGTCGTCTTTTAAATGTCAAGCGGAACCGGTCAACCATACACGATCTCCAGGAACTGGTCACCCATGCATGATCTCCTTGTTTTAGAAACTAGAATTGACAATGCCCATGTTCTCAGAAGATTCGCTGCATAGCAGTAAACAAAAACACATTCTCCACATTTGCTATGCTGCCCTTGCATTATTTCATTTAGCATTTCATTCAGATATCAACAATTATTTTAAAAAAAGAAAAGGAGTAAGTCTGGCCTTTGTAATCTGACCTTTGTCATACAGGAGCGGGTTTTTTTTAACGTCAATTAAAAAAAATAGCGATTATTTTCTCCCCAAGTTTAAAAGTAGGCTTAGCGTCGATACGTGAAATGGGGAAAGTTTGAATTTACCGAGTAAGACTGACAGCCAAAATGAGGTCATGAGAAGGCGTCTTGAAACTGGCTTCATGGTATTTTCAAATTGAGACATTGTTGCCATGTATTGAGCTCGAAAAACATCTGCCCTCCCGAAAACCTCCCTCTCCAATCCTCCTCATTACACCTCCATCCAGAGTTCATCAAACGAGTACCCTGAAGTAGTGCAAGTGCCGTGGCAACAACGACCACTTTCGTCTAGAATTAAGACTTCTTCTCAGGTCACTGAACTCAGGACCATAATTTAGGATCTTCAGCAGGCAATCACCCGTACACAAGGTCAGCATCCAGCATCAAGGTCACATAAGGTTTAATTTCTGAAACGTGTGCTTCTGAATTGATGAGGTTTAATAGCAGTGACCTCCCTTTACTTTTTCAAATTTCTTTTAAATGTGTGATGCTAATTGTTTTGTTTTAAAATCAACCCATCTCTTTTGGCTTGATGGATGTTTGGAATCTTTCCTGCAGGTTTGCCAACCCAGTCAAAGAAAAAATTACTCATAAATATTTAAAATCTTCTTAATTGTTATGGACACGCTTATATTTAAACGGTTTCATGAACCTGGAGTAGGCAGCCCTTTTGCGCAAAGGGCCCCCCGTGGAATTCATTTTGGTCTTTGCCTGTCCGCATGACAAGTTTGAAATACACGATCACAGAAGGTCTTCGAGAATTCATTCCGAGATCGGTTCTCTTATTATTAGCAGCGGAACAATTTAACGTTTAGTGCTCTTATTATTATTAGTTGGACAACGTACACAGTGATGATTAACTGTCAAAGGGGTTTCATATAGTCATTCATAATGTGCACATTGTGTACCGAAGTTACCCCAAATTCCGAGGTAACCTCTAATTTCATTTTTTTTAAAATACAAATTTGTTGTGAACAAGATTTCAAACATCCTTGTCTTGCTGTCATAATCTTTACCAAGTATACAAATCTGCGTCACATGACGGAACATCTGACTGAAAACGTCATAGCATTGTGTAGAGCTGTCCCCAGTGTTTACGTTTCTATTGCTTACTGTTACGCACTGCCTTCTATTGTGAGAAATTAATCTCCTATTTTAAATGTATGGCTCGTTCAAACAGTGCCTAACAAAGGAAGATACCCTAGAGAAATACAACAACAAAATACGACACCTAAAACAGGACCAACTACAATTGAGAAGACTCATTTGAGTAATTACAAAACAAAAGAAAATATAATTACAAGTCATCCACTTACAGAGAATCGGAAAAATCTTGTACCGGTACACAATTAGTACAATGTGCCAATTAATAATGATGAATGATATATGCGAATAAACACAAAGAATAATACACGTCTCGTGAAGTATAAAATTTCTATCAATCTCCGTCTCTCTGCGCATGTCAATCCCTTATATGTGTTGGTCTACCGACGCGTCTAGAAACGCCCTTACTTTTCAAATACAATCGATAACGTTCCATAAGATACTAGTAGACATACTAACCATGTTTAATTGGAAGTCGGTAGTAAACACGATACATCAAAGAGATAATCCACGCCCATCTATGAACGTAGAGTGTGCTAGGAATCTAATTTGGGTCAAGCAAAGTTCACGCAAGGGGAAAAGTGTCCTACATAACACTTACTGTTATGTAAGTTGAAAGGAAGAAATAAGACACGCTGAGACGTCCAGCTTGGGTTCGCTGTAAAGACCTGAATGAAAACATCTTGTTTTGTTCAGACAACCCGAACTTCTAATTGTCATAGCTGACACGCTATTTTAAGTCAATCGCCACCTCCACCCAACCTCACTCACTCACTCACTCACCAAGAATGCCATTCGCTTTCACGGTTCACTTGATCTTGATCTTGTAGACTACTGTATCTTGTAGACTATTGTCTACTATTATATAATGGCAGTAGATAATGACACCACAGGAAGTTTGAATGATCAAGTTAACTGGCAGTAGATAATGACACTACAGGAAGAGTGATTTATCAAGCTAAGCTGGATCTAACATCTTGAATACATTATATAAGTAATCATAAACGAATGAGTAAAAAAAATAATTGTGGATTACGGTTAGACACATCTTTTGGCTGACTAGCAAACATACCACTATTATTTCCGGGTATTGTGGGTGATTTGAAAGTTCATCAACAACACGGTTTCATACTCTTAACATATTTGACTTCGTAATGAGTGAATCAAAGAAAAGTATGAAAATACCGGAACGAATTTCGAAACATATTTACATAATCTATGCAAATGAGCTGAACAATGGGATGTATGAAGCGTTCATAATCGATATTTTATCAATGCTTTAGATGTGTTAGAGTGTGAAATAATGCATGAACACGGTTGACGTACATAATGACATGACACATGATCATCGAATCACCGATCGCAATGGACTCTACCACGCTCTTCTTGGTTCCCATTTAATGTTCACAATCCAGCTCTCTGCACCCCCCCCCCCCCCCCCCCCCCAAAAAAAAAAAAACAACACCAAAACCTATTTGAGCCACCAACCCATACAATGGTAAGCCCATTACAGTCAAGACGAGACAAATGGTAACCACGCTCTTCTTGGTTCCCATTTAATGTTCACAATCCAGCTCTCTGCACCCCCCACCCCCTCCCCCCCCCAAAAAAAAAAAAACAACACCAAAACCTATTTGAGCCACCAACCCATACAATGGTAAGCCCATTACAGTCAAGACGAGACAAATGGTTACTGTGACTTTGTCTGAGCCCAGGGGAAGGCCAGATTTCATGAATAAAACACGGACAAAAAACAATGGGGTCGGTGGCTGCTTCCCTTTTTCGATAATAAACGTCCAGACAAGTTTGATAGCACTGAATGAACTGGAAACACGGTCTTCTTAGATTTGATGGTAATGAACAAATTTGAAAATATAGGTCACTTGAAATAATCCATATATTTTAATATAGTTAATGGTGGTCAAAGTAATGGCTGAACAATCCAGAAGAAAGAACTGTGTTGGCTTGGTATCAATTCTGTCACCAAATAAACGGGACAGAGACGTCACAATGTCTACCAGGCTTTTGCATTTACCCATGACACATGCTAAATACCTCGGCAGTATGAGGTTACAAACTTCAATTCGACACAATGTCATCTTTGTCGGTGGATCTAGTCAACAATGGTTCTTTTTGTGACAATTTTGACGGTAACAGCGACCCTTCCTATAGTTCATCATCGACTCTGTTTACCGGGTCTAGAAGATCTTACAGGTCATACATTTGTGTGACGTATACATCACTTTAACATTTAAAGCATCAAACCATTGATTGGTCTCTGATATTTTTACTCTCGGAGAATTTTATTGTTGTGATGACAAACCTAAAGGTTCCTCTTGAAAACATGGCTGAAGCAGGAAACCAGTCCATCGTTTGGTAACCCGTATCTTCTCAACGGGATCATGTATATTTCGACACTGTTACTTGGTGTCATTTCACACCAGCTCAGATCCACTGTTTTCAAATTCCTCAGCGCGAATGTCTCAGATTTCTATCGGGTTTGTATTTGTTGACAAGCGACCTTTGCGAGTACTAACTATTTTAACTATAGCTTCAAACATGTTTAAAGGAAGTTAAGAACGCTGTGTTGGTACTGTTAGCTGTGCTGTGCTGTGTGTCTGTGATGTGAGCTGTACTGTGTTGTGTGTTTGTGTTTTTAGCTGTACGTTTTCGCAAGTTTACAAAGTAGGTCGATAGCGCCGTGTCCGCGTGTAAGATGCGACAAATTTTCCATTTAACATTAGTTTCCCCCCCCCCCCATATTCCCCCTTTGCAAATGTTCATTGTTATGTAACAAAGACATGTTTTGAGTGCAATACATAAAAGTCCACGAAATCGAACGCCATATTACTTCATCGTCTACATCAGGCCTGCACAACATACTGCCCGCGGGCCGCATGTGGCCCGCCGCATCCAACTTGTGACCTGCGAGGTAACGAAAAACTCTTTATTCTTATTATTTTCTTTATAACTTTCCACCGGATCTTTATTCTTTTGGCCTGCACAAGTCCTGTCCTATTTTCTTTTGGACCCCACACGTTTTCCATAATGTATTACGGCCCGCCTTACATTTTGAGTTGTGCAGGCCTGGTCTACATCCATAGTTGGTTGTTCAACTTTTGCAGGCGCCCGTTAAGTTAAAATAAAACCTTTTCTTTTAAATCTTACAATTTAAAAACAAAATAGAAAATTCACGTTTCTGATTTTAAAAAATATAATAATTTGAATATCGTTAGGGCGTAACCTTGATGATCGTAAGGGCGTAACTTCTGTTTGATTTGTAAGTTTCCTAAATGAACTTCACATAATTTTTTTTTCAATAGTTATTTCACTAAGGAATCGTCGAAACATCTCTAGCAGGTAAGTGACTATTTCACGTTGTCTTAAAATGATGGCCAACGAAACCGATACTAATCGCCTGACAAAAGGAGCAGTATTATCTATGGCATACCTCGTGCTTAAGGCGTGCAGGACACTTGTTGCCGTAGGACCACAGGGTCCTTCATTTTAGCATTATCGCTTCAAACGATTCCCATATTACGAAGACATAAGCTATGACTTTATCATTGTAAAATCTAAAGATTTTATCACCGACACGAAACTTCACCGGTGTGTACAAAATAAAGTGCATAATATTTTTTTTTTTTTTAAATCTAATTTTGAGCAAAGAAGTAAAATGAAACTGGACATTCTTTGATTACGTTGGTTTGTTCAATGATTCCTGTGGTGTTATTGTTTTTGATTTGAAGACAGAAGTTTTGGGGGAAAGTAAAATACTTTCAGAGTTTGTTGAGGATTACTTTATTTCTTTGAGGTACGTACGGTTACAATATAGAGGAGTGACTAGTCGTGTCATGAGGCAACAAGTCGAGAAGAGACGTGAAGGGTCGTGTAATGAATTAGCAAGTCTTGAAGAGAAGTGACAAGACATGTAGAAAAGTGACAGGTCATGTAGAGAATTGATAAGTCATGTAGAAAAGTGACAGGTCATGTAGAGAAATGATAAGTCAAGTAGAGAAATCACAAGTCGTGTACAGAAGTGACAAGTCATTTAGATATGTAACAAGTCATGTAGAAAACTGACAAGTCATGTAGATAGTGACAAAAATCATGCAGAGAAGTGACAAGTCGTGTAGAGAAGTGACAAGTCGTGTAGAGAAGTGACAAGTCATGAAGAGAAGTGACAAGTAGTGCAATAAGTAACAAGCCGTGTCTATCAGTTCTCCATATGAAAGAATTGGATTTCTCTACTCCGTCCAACAATGGCGTCCTTCACTCGTGTTTACTTTCAAGCTAATGTTATGTTGTCGTGTCCATGTCAAATGGAATGTAAAGTAAATATAACAACATTAGTTGAATTGGGGGGGAAGGGGTTTCTATTTACAATTAATTCATTACAGCGAAAGGGATTCTAAACAAGAAATTACTTCATGCTATTGTTAGTTTTTAAAGGGCAACTAAACCACTGTAGGTAGCTTGAAAACTTGATATTAACTAGGACAACGCTGTAGGTAGGTTTGACACTTGAGTTTAACTGGGGCAACACCGTAGGTAGCTTTGACACTTGAGTTTAACTTAGGTAGGCATTCAATAAAAAATATGTTAACATTTGTTAAACTGAACCAGAATGTGCAAGTACTAGCTTCTCCTGTTAATGTTGGTTGTGACAACTTAGAAGATCTCATTACTTTATATTCCTCAGAACATGTTAGTTCGTTTAAATCAGGGTTACATGACAGATGCACCATAACAGCGATGAATACATGACAGATGCACCATGACAGCGATGGATATA
Organism: Lymnaea stagnalis; assembly: GCA_964033795.1. Lineage (NCBI taxonomy): Eukaryota > Metazoa > Mollusca > Gastropoda > Lymnaeidae > Lymnaea > Lymnaea stagnalis. The sequence continues at coordinate 338,538 of CAXITT010000562.1, forward strand.
TGACAGATGCACCTTGTTAGCGATGAATACAAGACAGATGCACCCTGTTAGCGATGGATACATGACAGATGCACCCTGTTAGCGATGGACACATGACAGATGCACCCTGTTAGCGATGGATACATGACAGATGCACCATGATAGCAAAGTATATATAAAGTATTGCTTCTTCAGAGTTTGTGTCTGCAGATGTATCAATAAATATATACCTATAAATATATCAATAAATATATCAATAAATAAATCAATAAAGTTTAAGAAACCCCAATTCCTTACATAAAATGGTGGCCACAATGCTTACATAAAATAGTGGCCACAATGCTTTACATAAAATGGTGGCCACAATGCCGTAAATAAAATATTGGCCACAATGCCTTACATAAAATAGTGGCCACACTGCCTTACATAAAATGTTGGCCACAATGCTTTACAGCAATCCTGAAACGAAATGAAATCACCAGAGCCGCTGCCTAGTTGAGATAGAGTCGTTGACTGTCACATGGCCATGTCATGACATACTTGAGCACGGTCGTCTGCCCAACGTTATTTCATTTAACAAAAATTGACTTACATTTTCCAGGGACGATCGTATCCATTGTGAATAACGCTGTCTCCATTGACAATCCATCTCTAGTTGAAGTGGACAGTAACTACACATCTCTGCTACATCGCTCGATGATTGTACCGACAGAGAAAAAATAGGACGGTGTCCACTAGGCATGTCAACTGGACCTGGTGAACAGTGTTCATTCTGACGTCACACCTAGGCTTTCTCTCCCGGGACCCCACACGATTTTTGTTAAACAACAGACTTCCCCAAAAATATACCCACCCAGTGAAATCACGAGTACACATTTTAAGAAGACAAAATTCTGTCTTTTTAAAAATGCATGTCAACAAGTGACAGATATTCGCCAATTGTCGCTATAGGTTAAGACCTGTTAGATCTAGTTAACTGCGCTACACTACTAAGATCATTATTCCTGGTACACAGGTTATCAAAAATTTTCAGGTCACGACGACATTCAAATAGAAGTTAAGTGCCCTTACCTCGATATATTTTATTTCAATATATTTTTTTGAAAGGGTAAATTCTAGGAAAGGAAAAAAATAATAATTACAATTTATTTTTCCAATATAATTTCAATGGTGACATATTTAATGATTGAAATTCTAACCCAAACTTTAAGACAATAATGTCAACAGAAAACTATTTAAGAAATCACAACCTCTTTTTTTGGTCTGTTGTTTCAGCCAACCACCCCAAATAAAATCCCTTTTGCAACCACAATAGAAGTCACCAACCATGGGCTGGAAACCCGTGCTATCCTACGGTGGTTCCCTTCCTGTGGTACGCGTACCCTTTGAAGTGCAGATCGGATTGCTTGGGGGTTCGTAAACATACTGGTAATGATAATGTTGGAAAAGTTTTGAGTTCCACCTGCTCATTGCTAGAAGCTACATTTAGTTTTTTTCAATACAGAGCGCTATATTAACCCCAAAAAAAGTTTTTCCACAAAAAAATTTTTCCGAATAAAAAGGACTAATGAGAGCACCGTATTGTTACATTTAAGTTCGATGTTGATGGTTTTGTTGGATTTTTCGCGCTCGTTTTATTGCCAAATATTATATTGCAATGTTTTTTTCTGAGATTCGTTTCACCGGAAGCTATGTGTTCCTGTTTGGACGTTGTCGAAAGAGCATGATCATCTTATATATATACATGGCGAATGAGTAACACAAAGAGCTTTTATTGATTGTTAGTGTTTCTGTTGCTGCCCACGGATATTGCTTCCAAGCTAAGTGCTATTTCTTATTTTTATTTTTATACCGGTTTTTTCTGTTGTCTTGTTCGCTGACGGAGGCTTTCTGCCGACACGCTCGTTGTTTTGTCGCGTTTCTTTTTTCAGGTTTAACCCTACTCCGTTTTACTCATTTTATAGTGTGCTAACCTGATTGCAGTCTCTCTCCCTTACTACCCCTTGTTAGTATTTGCTTGTTTTCACTATGATCCTTGGAAAAAAAAGCTCAAAGATTATAGTGAGCTGTTAATAGTTCAGGAGATACATTGGAACATTTGCATACAAGATAAAGGACACTTATTTTAAAGTTAGTGAATATTTATTTTACTGTCATTAAAAGTGGTCTTATTTTTAAATGTTAACTTGTAACAAAAGAAACTGAAATAAGTCTCGAAATAGAAAATAGAATCCTATGACGCCATCAGCTTCATTTATCTGATTCCTTTGATTGTTGAGCTAATGCATTTTTCAAGACCTTTAAGAGATGAGTGGAGGTCAGCGAAGTGGGGGTAGGGTGGGGGATGTATAAATGAAAAGTCGAATCAATGGGTAATGGAGAAACAAATTTGGGAACCGCTGCTCTAGTAACTTGATGATCCATAGATGTTCATGTGTCAAATTCTCTTTACATTAGGAAGTGTTCTTTACTTCTTAAATTGGCATAGTAAGACGTAAGACGTAAGACGTAAGACATATACATATATAGATAGCAAGACATAGTATGTATATATAAAAACAATGATAGATCTATATGTCTTACTATCTATATATTTATATCATTTTTGTTGTTGTTTTAATTCGTAACGAAACCCTTGTTACAAGTTGTTATAAAGTTCGCTTGTAAACATTAGATACAGATTCGAAACTAGTTTTAGCGACCAGTAAATTTGACAAATAATGCAAACTCGTGAAGTGTTGAGCTGTTGTTTTTTCATATGTGGTTATATCCAACTGTTGGTCAAGACGCATATTATTAGCTGAGTATCCTTGCTGGGGATAAACAGTAGAGAAATGAAGCAAAGCTCAGCAAGTGACCAACCTTTCAATTTTAATTATTTTTTTTAAAAATTAAAAATTATAAAGACCAACTCTTTGATATTTTAATTAAGATCATCCAATCCGCTAAATGACATGAAATCCCGGTTGTGGAAAACGTCATTCCCGTTTTCCCCGGGATTAGGGAAACCCCGTTAAATGTGAAACTCTAACCACATCTCACGACCCCTGACCCCTGACTCCTGCCATGAACAATGCCCCGCCACTTGGGACGAAAATGGTGTCTGCAATATAATCCATGGGGTTTATCTCGGAGCATGAAATGAGTGATCAACAACACATGATTTCACCTTAACACAAAGGATTTGTGTGTGTGAATATAGTGAAGATTGCCCCAAGGCTGATAGAGATAGAAAGACGGGAAAATGAAGTGTTGTTCTGAGTTGTTATATTTTGTCTAACATCTACTATTGAGGAATGTTTAGGATGCTGTGGGAAAATAGCAGTAGTCAACATAAGGGTTGACAAGATCAAGGGGGAGAAAGTCTATGTAAGACTGATGAAGTTGTTGTGTAACCCTGGGTTACACTGATGGTGTTGTTGTGTAACCATGGGTTACACTGATGGTGTTGTTGTGTAACCATGGGTCACCCTGATGTTGTTGTTTGCAATCATGTTCATGGGTCACCCTTATAATGTTGTATGTCACCACGGGTCACCCTATATATTTATCCAATTTCGGTCAATGTGTCCTGTCCACCTTGGCTGGCGCACAAACACATAGTTATTTTTGGCGATGACGTTAAACTAATATATTTGAACCACTTCATCATCAAGTCTGGCAAATAAATGTGTTTATAGTGGAACACAGTCTGCACTGCTTATATTTATATTGTGATTCATTCTTTCAGTCAACCATCGAGTTATCCAGAGCGTGTAGCAACAAAGAAGTCCGATTTAAACCAGCCGACAGCTTAACTCAACTGGGATAACCAAACTTGATCATAGGTGGAGCTGACACGGCACGAGCGACTGTTATATCCCATGTCCAATATCATTAAATGTATACATCTAGAAAAGCAACAAAAAATTTTTTTTTTTTTTTTTTTTTTTTAACAAAGCCTATGAGAATGGGCAAGTAAAATGCCTTTTAAATTGTTTAAAGAATGATTGTTCACAAAACTGCCAACCAAATATATTGATATATTTAAGGCAAAGTGTAAACACCTGGGCAGTGTGTATAATGGCTCATGTATTTAAAACGTTGACTAGAATCGTTAGGCGTTCAATAGAATTACTAGGTATTTTATAAAATAGCTGCCATTTCTAAGTATACAATAAGACACAAAGGGATTAGACTTGTAAACTAAGAAGAAAAAAGCAGCCGTTCTTCACTACTGGGGCGTGGGGGGGTGGGGGTGGGGGTAGTAAGGGTGATTAATTTTGACAAATAATGCGAATATGTGTTTTGTTGTTTAAAATTCAGCGTCCTGTTGATACGTGTGTCTTGTCAAGCGTTTCAAACAGCGTCACTGTCGGCCAGATATTCCATCCTACCTCTACTTGCTGTACAACTGTAAACAGTGTTCGATTGATTCACCAACTGCTGACACCGTTCATCGGTTATAAATACCATACAATAATGACGTTGCTGCGAGTGTTACTTAGTTCATGACAGGAGCGCTGTTTCACTCCGTATCAATTGGAACGTGTTAAACACATCTACATTTTAACAGGGCGGCATCAATCCTAGCTACGCCCCTGCTGATAAGACAGCAAGATTTATTTTTCGAGGGGTGGCAAAATGTGTCAATCCGGCACTGTATATATTTGAATATCTTAAATAGTTTTTTAAAAAAAGTATATAACATTCTAAAATTATAAAAATAATTAACATCGGAAAAAATTGGAAAGAGTTTTAGAAGATTGCAAAGGACCGGAGGGCGTGGAAAGATGCTGTAAATTGCCTGCGCTCCACTGGGAGTTAAAACGGCAAAGAAGAAGAAGGGCGAAAATATCATCCGCAGAAGAAAAAGAGGGAAAAAAAACAGATTAAGAAAGGGGCAAAGTTCATGCCACTAACACCACAGAGCACAATGCACTCTTACCACGTGCCTGAAGCCATCGGACGATGTCCTTATCAATAACCTTACCTTCGTCCTCGGGCCAAAATATAACAGTGCTACGTCGACTCAACAGTACAAGGACCCTAGCGCTTTGCCCGAGGTAGATTGAATTATGGGACAATCTCATGCAAGGGAGACAACAGGCTGTGACTTCACCTTAGGATCATGTTCATTAAAGACCCAGTGCAGGCTCACAACTAATCTACTGCACTTTAATTATCCAAACGAGTTAGATCAGACGTGTTGGTTCTCTAATGGACATATTCCCATCACCATTAACACGTTGTACATTAAAACCTATAAATGTCATTAGGATGTTCCACCTGTTTGCATCATAAAAATAGACAACTGTAAGTTGCACATTGAAATTAGATGTTCATTATTATTATTAATATTATTATTATTATTATCTCTTCTCATATATATATATATATATATATCTTACTTTTCTGGCGTGACTCGTGGTCTGCTTCGTAATCAGTGAAATTGATATTTTGAGTATATTACAAATAATTCTAAATGTTTCACAGAAAGTATGGTTCAATAATGAGTTCAATAGCACGCAAATTTTAATTCCCGATAACTACGCTAAATGATTTATATATTTTTTTAATAACGCAACTGCTTTTGGCGCGTAATATTTTCACTTCGTGAAAAGAAATCTCCTTAATTTAAGTGTGGTGTAATAAATATTCGGTTTAAAAGTGGTTGGTAAATCAGGATGTTTAATAGACATCAGAATATTTAATACTAGGTATAGCCCGCCAAACATTGGCGACAGCAATGTGTGAACTTCCCATCTAGTAATATTAATTGACAAAACATGAACTCAAGTAACGCACATTTAAAAGAATCCCAATATTTCTTCTTCTTCTTCTATATCTTAAGGGCCCACGATCAATTTATTGATCATTTTGGCTCCTATGCATGTAGATGGGATTTGCAATGTTTCTGTTCCTGGTGTTGATGAGGAAATTTCACAGATTTCCAGTGCCACTTTGTGAGGGAATCATGCACTGGGGGTTTGAAGGCTTGAGGCAATAGACACAAATGTGTCTAGTGTTGTCGCCTCAACCGTTCCTTTTGAAAGATTGTTCCAGTCCCTGATTGTCTTGGGCAGGAATGAGCAGCTCCTATACTGGCTTCTTGCTGGTATGAGCCTGAATTGCCTGTCATGGCCTCGTCGCTGTCTATGGGGGAGAGGTACGAGTTTCTGTTTAATACTGGAACAGTGGACCAGCCCATTATTTATCTTGTACATCATGGAGAGCCTGGATTGTCGTCGTCGTTTCTCCAATGGTGACCAGCCTAGTGTTTCTAGCATGCTGCCAACACTTGAGGTATTCCTGTAGCGGTTTAGGACAAAGCGTGCTGCTCGTCGCTGGACCGCCTCCAACCTGTCAATGCTCTTCTGGGTAAATGGGTCCCAGACTGAAGATGCATAATCTAAAATCGGACGGATAAAGGCTTTATATGCTCTTTCTTTCACACAGGAGTTGCCAATCTTTAGATTTCGCCTTAAGAACCCTAGGGTCTTGTTTGCTTGGTTACATACATTGTTAATATGTTCATCCCATCGGACCTCTCTTTGAATGGTAACACCCAGGTACTTTACGGAGGAAACTTGCTCAAGAATATGGCCGTGCAGTTTGTATTGGTAGTGTAGAGGAGTACAACTTCTAGAGATTGATAGTGTCTGGCACTTGGCAGGGTGAAATTCCATGTCCCAGCTCATCTCCCACTCAGCTAACAGATTGAGATCCTGTTGTAGCTGGTCCTGGTCAGATCTGTTGGCGATCGTCCTATACACTGCTGTGTCATCTGCAAACAGTCTTGCCTGTGATGTCAGTTTCTCCGGTAGGTCATTAATGTATGCTAGGAACAAACAGGGGCCCAGGACTGATCCCTGGGGGACCCCTGACTTCACATTGACAAAGGAGGAGCTTGTACCGCTACACCCTTCCCCCATGATTCGTCACTGCACACTTTTTATTTCACGCCCATGAACGATATTAGTATTCTCATGTCCCAACCACTTTTAAACCGAATATTTTTTACACAATACTTAAATTGAGACCATTTCATTTCCAAAAAGAAAATATTACGCACCAAACGCAATTGGCTTATTAAAGAATATATATATACACATATCATTTAGCGTAGTTATCGGGAATTATATTTTACGCGCTAGTGAACTCATTATTGAACCACACTCTGGCGTATCTAAAATGAGCCTGCGTCTTGTTTGACCCGTCTTGTTTGACCTTTGCTGGCGAATTATATCTATAGATAGATAGTTCATAGACGTGAAATAAAGAGTGTACAGGGACGTAACGTGGGGTAAGGGGTGTAAAAAAATTGGGGATTCTTAAGTGGGCGCGTCTTGAGTTCATGTTTTGTCAAGTAACATTAGTAGATGACAAGTTCGCGCATTCCTTTCGCCAATGTTTCGCGAGCTATAACTAGTTATTATTATTACAGTGGTCTTGTCTTATATAGTCATACATGGATTTTATCTTTAAATATACCCCTGCTCTTCTGCAGAATGTTAGCCATCTTTAGAAGATGGCCTAAGAGAGTTAAAGGAAAGAGTGAAGGGGGGAGAGAAAGCAACATGGAGGGAGGGAGATGGAGAGCGAGAAAGGAGGAGCGGTGGGGGGGGGGAAGAGATGGTGATTGAGATAGGGTTGAGACGGATGAGAGAGATTTAGTGAGTTACAGAGAGTGAGAGGGAGAACGAGAGACAGAGAGATATGGTGAGGCAGAGAGACATAGAGAGAGATAGAGATACGGAGAGACATAGAGAGAGACAGACAGAGAAAGAGATGGATATAGATAGATGTATAGACCGATAGAGCGATAGCGAGAGAGGCAGATGGAGAGACAGGAGAGAGAGAGAGAGGGCAGAGAGACAGAGGGGAGAGACACAGTGGAAAGAGAGAGAGGCGAGAGTGAGGATGATTGTTTCTTCAATATAACCTTAATGTCATTGTTACTAGGCCCATATTCTCCCAAACTGTGTATTAACAATGTTCAAATCGGAGGCAATGACTTTCATTGAGAACTCTCCAGAACACTCATTTCTCCTCAAAGTTAGTTCATTGATCAGAACGTGAAATGGGAGAACAACGAAAGGGAGACAACCAGTTGCCAGATGCTTGTTCCCACTTCAACATTCACAAGCCAAAAAATAAAAATCACTTTTTTATCAATTATCTCCATTTCGACCCGGCGCCCCCCCTCCCCCCCCCCCGGGGCTGGACGATGGCCAATAATTGGATATTACCAGGGCTTGCCATTACATACAACACAACATCAGTGAGGACTGTTCAGGAGGACACAGACCGGAGTCCTGTGATGGACACGTTGCATGCAATTTGGGGGGGGGGGGCGCTGGACATTGGGGCCTTTGAATTAATGTCAAACACGAGGTGTCTCATGCCAGAACTGAGGTGGTTAAACCGTAACAACTGCGTCCCTGGTAAACTGATAAATGGTGATGTCCGTCAGTTACAGGTCACCTGTTTGTAACTGTGTGAGTCAAACTCAAGACAGTATCGGAAGGTCCATGTACATTTTCAATTTTAGACAGTCCTATAAAATATTTCAATAAATTAAATCGATGGTTTTATGATCAGCTTAAGCTTCAGATGAGGAGCGCGATGCCAGGTAGCACATTTTGGAGAGCTGGGCTGATCTCTCCCCCCAGTTTGAGATCCCCTCTTGCCATCATTTTCTCTGCGATGTGACGGAAGAACTAATGTATTGCCAGCCGTGCCGAATTTATATATACCGGAGTGTAGGTCTGTGAGAGACATGTTTAAACCAGATGGTCAACGTATCCAGCCTTCGATCCAACGTCTGATGACTTCTGACTGTATGCGATACTTTATGTTAATTAGTCACGACCATTATAGGATTTCCCTTCTTTCAGATGTGTAGTTATCCCATTCATGCTTTTTCTTCATTTCTTCATTTTTCAGTCTTAACCGAACCTCTTAAATGGTCTTTTTTTTTTTTTAAATTGTATTTTGTCAGAGTAGCGGTGTAGCACCATCAATGAGTGGACATCGGTGGGGCAGTGTTCATGTCTGCAGTGTTTACTTGAAACAATCTGTCTTGATGGTTAGGTAGTACTTAATATTTAAATGTAAAAAGAAAGATTTTTCTTTTTTTAAATGAGTTATTAAAACTGAAAGATTCAGAGTTGAATGGCATCACTAATATATATATATATATATATATATATATATATATATATATATATATATATTTTTCTTTTTTTATATGAGTTATTAAAACTGAGAGATTCAGAGTTGTATGGTATCTCTAATATATATATATATATATATATATATATATATATATATATATATTCACATTACGTCATCGGTCTGCTGTGATTCGCTTGTCGGAGAAAATCTTACAAAATCTGCTCTAAGGGAAATAATCAGTGTATTTCAAATATGTAATACAAAGGCAGGCCCTCTTACTTCCCGTTATATTTGAGATTAATGCTCAACCCTCTTCTGTACGGTGCTGAGCCTTGTTTTCACGCTTATTTGGTACAACAACGGCCATCCCAAGACTTCTGCGGCACACTACCTGTAACATCATGCAAAAATGCACCAAATAACAAGGTGAACTTAACTTTCATAATTGCGTGCAGTGTTAAAAAAAGTATAATATGACAGTTTGATGATGTATATCAACGATCTGTACTGCTCACATTTCTAACATCGCAGTGCTTGTCAGCTTGTCAACAATGTCCCCCGTGTGGCAAAACTATTTATATATATGCCTACTTAAACTTTTTGACGTTCCCTCCACCTGGAAGCATTCTTTTCGCGGCACTTCCAGCATCATCTCAAGGCCCACGGCACACTGGCTTGCCGCCACACACATGTTGCCTAACTCTGTTTTAGAGGGCCGCTGCTATTGGTTAGATTCACTGGTGCCCAACTACATGTTGGTTTGATGATGCTATTAACTGTTAAAGCTGACAGATTTCACATTACAATTGGTGCTATCGGGGAATTTTTTATATAGCTGCCCGATACCACATTGGTGCTGGTGCTACTGGGGGCTGTTATAGCTGACAGATGTCACGTTAGGGTTGGTGCTATTGGGGACTGTTATAGCTGACAGATGTCACGTTAGGGTTGGTGCTACTGGGGGCTGTTATAGCTGACAGATGTCACGTTAGGGTTGGTGCTATTGGGGACTGTTATAGCTGCCCGATACCACATTGGGGCTGGTGCTACTGGGGGCTGTTATAGCTGCACGATACCACATTGGGGCTGGTGCTACTGGGGGCTGTTATAGCTGCCCGATACCACATTGGGGCTGGTGCTACTGGGGGCTGTTATAGCTGCCCGATACCACATTGGGGCTGGTGCTACTGGGGGCTGTTATAGCTGACAGATGTCACGTTAGGGTTGGTGCTATTGGGGACTGTTACAGCTGCCACTCACACTACAGCACACCACAGATGTTTGACCCAGAGCTGACCAGCTTACACGAGCGGACAAAAGCGGTTTCTCGTGTTGGAGCGTCACGACTCACAGTTTGTCACGTTCTTGGTGATATCAGGCGTGATGTCAGGTGTGATGTTCTAATGGAGACGCATGTGTGTGAGTGTTGGACGTTTTATTTCTTGATGTGATGTGAGCGAGTGTGTGTGTGTGTGTTTGTGGGGTAAGTTGTTTGGTAAGGTAAGTTGTTTTGTTAGGTAAGGAGTTTTGTGAGATAAGTTGTTTAGTGAAGTAAGTTTTTTTTTAGGTATTTTATTTTATCAGGTAAGTTATTTAGTGAAGCATTTTATTTCTGAGTTAAGTTGTTTTGTGAGTTAAGTTGTTTAGTGAAGTAAGTTGTATTGTGAGGTAAATTGTTTTCTGAGGTAAATTGTTTTCTGAGGTAAATTGTTTTCTGAGGTAAATTGTTTTCTGAGGTAAATTGTTTTCTGAGGTAAATTGTTTTCTGAGGTAAATTGTTTTCTGAGGTAAATTGTTTTCTGAGGTAGGTTGTTTTCTGAGGTAAATTGTTTTCTGAGGTAAATTGTTTTCTGATGTAAGTTGTCATTTGAGCTACCGTATTTTCCGGCGTATAAGATGACTTTCTAGATCGAAATTACAGTGCCAAAACTTAGGGGTCATCTTATACGCCGGGTACAATAGTCTTATACGCCGGGTACAATAGTCTTATACGCCGGGTACAATAGTCTTATACGCCGGGTACAATAGTCTTATACGCCGGGTACAATAGTCTTATATGCCGGGTACAATAGTCTTATACGCCGGGTACAATAGTCTTATACGCCGGGTACAATAGTCTTATACGCCGGGTACAATAGTCTTATGCGGCGAGTATATCCCAAAACCAATATTTTTCCTGGAAAATTAGGGGGTCGTCTTATACGATGGAAAATACGGTATTTGAAGTAACATTTTTTTAACGTTTTTTAGTTTTTAAATGATTTTAAATAAATATTTTCAAATATCAATAGAAATATTGATTTATAAATATTTACAGAATCAAAGCTGGTTTAAAAGTATAAACGTTTTTTTAAAATTGCTTCAGCATTAAATGCAGGATTATGGACAGCCTAAGTGACAGGTATCAAAGGACAAATGAAACGCCAAATGAATAAATTATTTGAAAAAGAAGATTAAATTTCTTCTATAAACGGAACAAAACGTAAATAGTTTTGGTAAACAGTCTATGTCAGAGACTTCAGCAGATCAGAAAGTTTTTTCACTGGGAGTAAATGTTCAAAGTTGCAAGGTTGGTGACGTAGTACCTTATTGGTAGGAAGAAGTCTTTTAGGGGCATTTAACGATACTCATTTTGTGTGTTGGTGTTGTTGTTGTTGCAATAATCCAACTCATTGATTCTTGATCTAACGTTGAAGATGGAATGCGCAGTCCTGAGTTAAACTTACGATGAATTAAAGTCTTCAGTATTTTGGATTAACTGACCTGCTCCTCGGTGTTTAGACCCACTGACCCGCTCCTCAATATTTTAGAACCTCTGACCTGCTTCATCGCACTTTAGACCCACTGACCTGGGCCTCGGTGTTTAGACCCAGTGACACGCTCCATGATATTTTAGACCCACTGACCTGCGCCTCGGTAATTTAGACCCACTGACAGGTCCATCAATTCTGTTATAGGATCTAGCATCGATTTTCTCTGTCTGGCAAATTTGTCACGTAATGTACCCAAACAGATCGAAGAATGCAATACTCGTGACAACGGGTGTCATCGGTCTCCCGGAGCATTGCCGAGGGTTTGATTTCCACTCTAAAGACAGCGGATCTCAAAATCTTTGACAGTGTGTCCCACTTCGCACTGCCGGAGCATTCTTAAGAGTTTTGATTTCACTCTAAGACAAATGGGTCTCAAAAAATTGTATCTCATCTAAGAGGGAAGCTGATTCTATAAATCCGCGTGGACTTTTACCGGGGTCGGGGGTTGAAATAAGGGGGTAAATAGTTGCAGTCCTCTAAAACCATTTTTTTGTTCGAATTTCAAATACATTTTTGAACTTTAAAACAAAAGGAAGAAAAAAATGATCGTCTTGGAAAGGAAGATTTTTTATCTTAACTCACAAAACCTAAGAATTCTTTAGAGAAAATATGGAGCACAAAAATTACTTAAATATCTCCCCGTCACTTGATTCTTAAGTGTGTGTTGGACAAGGGACACTTTATCATGCATCATTAACTCTCATGTGTGAATAAAAGTGGACATCTCTTTGGGGAACCTTGCCTCGACGAGATGCACTCATCAGACAACAAACGTGCCCTCGAGGGCTTGTCCTGTCATCTAAAAACTGGATTTTTTCAACAATGATCTGTTTGTTTGATTAACTAACAAAATATTTAATCCTCACGCCCTGTGATAAAAATATACGATTTTTTTTTTTCATTACAGCAGCAGGTAAATAAAAAAAAAATTTCGACGAAATGTTTTATTCCAAGAAAATGACCGACTTCATAATTGGTGGATGTCACTGGTAATCTCAGTCAAATCATGACATTAATATGACGTCGTCAAAATAGCTTCCCCCCCCCCAGTGATCACCAACTTTTAGTCGGAGACCCCATGACAACAACCCCAAGTGCACTCCGGGGAATATGACTCCACTGACCTCAATTCTAGACCAGCACTTCCTGTTTAAGGACGGTCAGATCATTATTGTCAGCGATTTCATGGCGAGTTGTTTTGTTTTTTGTTTTTTTTTTGCAGTGTAAGAGGCCGTCCGTAAAGTAGGTCACGCCACTTGTGGCCAATTTCTATCCCCTCCCTCCCCCTTTTACAATCTGTCACAATTCTCCGACCCCCCCCCCTCCCGACCCGCCCTCCAGCCCACTGCTTCCCTCAGAGTGCTTCACACTTTCGAACTAAACTTAAAAAATTAACAACTGGTTGAAATTTAATCCCCGGCACACTTCACTATTCAACTATATTTATAAAATTTTCTGCCAGAGTACTTCCACCACAACAGAAAGTTAACCATCACTGTCAATTTCAGGTTTGATATGTATGATTTTTAAAGAATCAAATTATGTGACGTCACACAAGGATTCCCCCACCTTTCCCCGTTGCACAAACTGTCACACTTTCTTATCTCTCTTCCCCCCCCCCCTTTTTTCAGGAGCGTGAAGCAATTTATAGACGGCCCCTAATCAAATGTAGGGCATAAAACGATATTTTTTGTTCTTCCTATTATAAACCAAATTTTCGTTATGAATTAACTGCGCTAATGAGTCAACAACGTGCATTTTCGACCTCCCGGAGTTCTGTTACATCAGAGATATGAGCTCAACAGGAACGCAAACATCCTTTATTACAGGGCAGCACCTGGTCAACAGCAGGGCAGCACACAACAGCGGTTCGAATTAACGCAATAAAACAAAAGTCAAGACGTGGTTATGTTGGTAAGTGGTGTACAAAGCTCGAAATCTTCTGTAACCGTGCATGATTTGAAGGGGTTCTCAAATCGTTGATGTTCTACGAGAATCTATCTCTGTAGTTAAAGCTAGAATCATTGGTTATTTAGCCCTAGAAGAAGACTGCATCGTTATCAACAGTTATTGATATTTATAGACTGTACATAAAGATACAAGATATCGACACAATTTATGGACAGTACATAAAGATACAAGATGTCGACACAATTTATGGACAGTACATAAAGATACAAGATGTCGACACAATTTATGGACAGTACATAAAGATACAAGATATCGACACAATTTATGGACAGTACATAAAGATACATGATATCGACACAATTTATGGACAGTACATAAAGATACAAGATGTCGACACAATTTATGGACAGTACATAAAGATACAAGATGTCGACACAATTTATGGACAGTACATAAAGATACAAGATATCAACACAATTTGTGGACAGTACATAAAGAAACAAGTTAGCGTCACAAGTTCGCTTTATTTCAACAAATTAATACTTAGACTCTGAAGGTGTTCAAACGATTTTCTGCATCAAAACCAAATCTCAAAACTGTAAATAATAAATAGGACAAATTTGCTCATCCAGAGCAGTGGTTCTCAAACTTCCTAATGCTGCAACCCTTTAATACAGTTCCTCATGTTGTGGTGACCCCAAAACATAAAATTATTTTCGCTGCTACGTCATAACAAAGTGTTTTCCGATGGTCTTAGGCGACCCCGGTGTAAGGGTCGTTCGACTCCACAAGGGGTCGCGATCTACAGGTTGAGAGCCGCTGATCTCGAGCCATAATTTAGCCATCCCATTTGTAGAATTAAACGAAGCGCCAAAAGGCTACTCATAGCTGTAACTGAACTCCACTGGGTCACCTGGAACAAAACAGTGACCATTGGGGATACTTCACACACTTGATGTGACGCATCCAATGTGTCGTGTGTGGGGGGACCGATGGGGCGTCACCACAACTAATCAATTAATTTTTTTTCCATCCATCTTTCAGTGCTTTCTTCATTTACGAGTCACTGGTCTAAAATATCGTTTCAAATTATTATTTCGTGTTGCTTAGTGGTTTATCAGAGTCTAAGAGAAAGAGAGGGGGGAGAGAGAGGGGAGAGAGAGAGAGGGGGAGAGGGAGAGAGAGAGGGGGGAGGGGAGGGAGAAAGAGAGAAAGGGATGGAGAGAGGGGAGGGAGGGAAAGAGAGGGAGAGAGAGGAAGGGAGGGAGAGAGAGAGTGAGAGAGAGAGGGGAGGGAGGGAGAGGGAGAGAGAGAGAGAGAGATGGAGAGAGAAAGGGAGAGAGAGAGAGAAGGAGGGAGAGAGAGAAGGAGGGAGAGGGGGGAGGGAGAAAGAGAGAGAGAGGAAGGGAGGGAGAGAGAGAGTGAGAGAGAGAGGGGAGGGAGGGAGAGGTAGAGAGAGAGAGAGATGGAGAGAGAAAGGGAGAGAGAGAGAGAAGGAGGGAGAGAGAGAAGGAGGCAGAGAGGGGAGGGAGAAAGAGAGAGAGGGAGGAAGGGAGAGAAAGGGAGGGAGAGAGATCAAGGGAGAGAGAGGGAGGGGAAGAGAGAGAGGGAGGGAGAGAAAGGGAGGGAGTGAGTGAGAGAGAGAGCTGGAAAGAGGGAGGGGGGATGGGAAAGAGAGGGGAGATATAAAGAGGGAGAGAGTGGATGGAGGGATAGAAAGAGAGAGAGGGGAGGGAGGGAGAAATCGAGAGACAAGAGAGATATATATATATAAGAACGAACCGGCGAAAAGTTAAAGGAGATAAAGAGAGCAGCAAGATAACTCTTTAGGAATCTGTGGATTTGAAAAGGGAAACTGGAAATATAACGAGTTTAAAGACATGTGTTGCCGTCAATAGAGATGTAACGATAGACGCTAATGCGTGTGAAATGAGAGAGCTAGCCAGCCTCCAATATTGTGTTTCCGGTGGATTTCAAAACGAGGTCTGCCAGACGACTGAGATATCGGCGAGGCTTTGTTTGGGCCTTCGTTTCTTTGAGAAACAGCCCTAGACAAAAATGAGATGAATTAGACACGAACACGTTGTTTCAATATAATAATAATTTAAGGCTCTATTGCAGCCCGACACTCTTATAGACAAGAATTAGCAGTACCCTTAATCAGAAGGTAATGTTACCAAAAAGAGCCATTTCACTCCTAATCAAATGACCACCGCCTTATCGGGCACTTGGCGGAAATAGAAGAAGACGTAAACATTGGTGAAATATGACAAGGCGTAGAAAATGGTTTGCACAGTGGGGTAATGACCATGGACCAAGGTGTTCACAAGCTGTATGCAAGGTGTTCACAAGATGTATGCAAGGTGTTCACAAGCTGTCTGCAAGGTGTTCACAAGGTGTATGGAAGGTGTTCACAAGCTGTATGCAAGGTGTTCTCAAGCTGTATACAAGGTTTCACAAGCTGTATGCAAGGTGCTCACAAGCTGTATGCAAGGTGTTCACAAGCTGTATGGAAGGTGTTGACAAGTTGTTTGGAAGGTGTGTTCACAAGCTGTATGCAAGGTGTTCACAAAGTGTATGCAAGGTGTTCACGGGTTGTATGTAAGGTGTTCACAAGTTATATGCAAGGTGTACACAAGGTGTACACAAGATGTACACAGTGAGGAAATGGCCATCGAACAGAGTGAACACAATGAGGCAATTACCACCGAAGAAGGCGTACACGATGAGGAAATGACCATCAAAAGAGGCTTACGCAAATTGTACAAAATGGAGAAATGGCTGCAGGCGAACACAATGGAGATATCCCGGAAGAGGACACATTGAGGAACAGATTTCTTTGGGAGTGAGGACTGACGAGGTTGCTGTTGTTGTTGTTGTTGTTGTTTATATTTCTCGAGTATGAACATAATAATAAGAAATAGAGCATTATTCTACGGATCATTCATTAACTCGGCTCATCTGGTTTTTAATGACTGCATTTTACTTAAGTTTTTTAGTCGGTAGTGGTTGCCCTAACTCTTCAACATAGCCCCCTGTGGCTCCTTGACCTTAATGTTACTTTAATTAAAAAATCTATTTGGCCCGAAGTAGGCTGTGCAGTACAAGGCGCAATGAACATCGTTACTTAATTATTGATCATACGGTGACAATGATGGCGGCACACGTCTTCTAGAATTCTGCCGTTAATTTGTTTAAAATATAATGTATGGCCCCCACCACCAGAAACCAGACACCACACGACTCCCAACAATCACCACTATGACTTTCTCTAGCACCATGTTCCACATAACTTACTAAAATTGTTGCTTAACTCCAACATTTCGATTTTTTTCTGACCACCAGTGACCATCTCACATTTGCCTCTCAAAGGAAGTTTGACGTCATAACAAAGGAGTGGGGGAATGGGGTAACCTGGTAATAAAGATATTTGATAATGCGTTTGCTATCAGAATAAGAACACGGGCTTATGCACCCTCACACCCCCCCCCTTTTTTTTCTTTCCTTTTACAGGTAGAGGCCATTGAGAAAATCTAGTTCCTTGTAGAAGTTTTGAAACAGTTGATTTCATTGATTCTTTTGAGATTTTGACGGCCAGGAAATACAATGCTAAAAACAAGGTCTATTACGATTGGCTCAGAGGAAGCGTTCGTCTCATTACGGAACGCCTGCTGTCCATAAAGAGATTTTCTCGTGCTCAAGAAACCTTTCATCACGACCTGTTTGTCTGGCGTTAATCGCGACTGGTTTGGTTAGCTAGTTAAGGGTTGGCCATAGAGGTATGCTGCAGTGGTATTCGGTTGCCAGGAAGTAGAGAGAAAAATGTCTGATTTCGTTGATTATGTCTCGGGAACACTGTAACAAACATTCTTTCATGTGGAGATTAGCCATTAACCGTAATAATGGACCGGTTGGCCTGTTATTGGTGCGTTATATTAAAGACCATCGCTGGACATCAATGGAATGTGTTCAGGTCACTTTGTGGTCACAAAACTGGGCGAGCAAGACGGAATTCTCAGTGCTATTGAATCATACACCAGTCTATTAATAGAAACACTCTCTAATTGATCATATATATATCAGGAAAAACATTATCCAAAGTTATTTTAATGTTTGAGCTTATCCCATTTCATAATCCATTATTTGAATATTTAAAAATTTCGAACGAAAAATTTTAAAGTTGAATACAGGGATTAGAGAATCACTCACACAAATTTGGATTTTCGAGAGCACTCAAAAACAGTTTGGATCTCAGAGAATCACTCAAAGCCTTTTGGATCTTATTTAGTTTTTTAAATGTCTTTTAAGAGGTTTAGAGGAAGGAACAAAAACTAAATGTAATTAAAACTTTTGAAAACAAGTGTCTAAGTGTCGAACTGTCGAAGTGTCGAACTGTCGAAGTTTTTGCTCTTACCTTCCTCGGGAACTCGCCGAGGTCGAGGCGCCCCACTACCAGTAAACACAAAGGGTGTCCTATACTCCAAGTTGATCTTTGACCTCCGACCTGGAGGCCACGCCATATTTATGGGGTAATCCGTCTCTTGATGGTTGGACTGAAGAATAGGATGGCTGAAAACAAAACAAGTCGCAGCTTCGTTCAATCCAAGAGACAAAATGTCGGGGTAAACTAAAATATCTTATTTGGTGGGGGGGATATGGTGGTGTACTATCCTTTCCCCCATACAAACACACTTTGGCACATGGCAATGGAATGGTACGACCAGTTTGCATCCGGGTTGGATGGGACTCGGCAGCCTTGGAAGGCAACTCATCTAAGAGAAGGCAAACTCTGAATTCAAACCAGGAGCCAAAAATGATCAATAAATTGAGCGTGGGCCCTCAAATATGAAAAGAAAGAAAAAAAAGACGGAACAATGAGCTGTGAACGTTTCGGCTTAGAGCCTTCTTAAGCAAACAGGACTAATGAAAAACGTGACAAGAAACAGTGCTCCGTAAAAACTTAAGAGATCTCCTTTGTTGTTACTTTGCTCTGTTTCTTGCCGTATTTCTTATTTTTCCTGATAGCTGAAAATGGCTGTAGGCCGAAACGTTCACATCTGATTGTCTCGTCTTTTGATTCCAGCTTCAACATGCCTTCTTCTACTATTTCATTCAGACGGCTCGATTGCAGTTCTTCATTTATTATCCGTGACAACCTCTTCTTGCCATCTGCTACCCATAACAAATTGTCCTTAAGGAATTCGCGAGCCGTCGATTTGAATGACCAGTCCATGTTTTGTTTTCTTCAATTTAACGTCATAATTATGCCAGATTAAAAGATTATTTAAGTTGTCTCACATATTTCTATTACTAATAATCAAATTATGTGTAAATAAATTGATATAATTTTTTTCTTTTATTAATTTTATACCTTTTGAAATATCGTTGACGGAAGATGAATTTAGGACCACTTCATGAAATATGGAATTAATTAATGATTTTAAAATAAACATTTTCATGGTAAATAACCTTCTAAACATCAGCAACAACAACAACAACAAAAGTACCTGACAAGACGTATATAACCGACTTGCTCATTAACTCATCAATACCTGCGAGAAAGGGGCGGCGTCCTTCTTTTCCCCAAAAGCATTTGGGTGCGGGGAGACTCCCTAGAAGCCGCCATATTTGAACTTTTGATGTCTTTGCGCATGCGCTCGACCATTTCCTTGAAAAAGTCTCGACCCCCGTCATGGCTCCCTTCGGAGGAATCCGAATTTTCATTCTTTTCTTGATCTGGTGTTTTACTGTCTTTCGACATTTTGAGAACCCTTGGATATTTGCTGGGGTTCTGAAACAAAATAAGAGAATCTGTAGAGTTTTTTTTATTTTTAAAATTAAATGAGACAATGCTACCCCCGTTTGTCTTGTGATGAGCCTTGACAGTTAACTCTATATAATCTCAGACATGGATAAATACCAAAGTGTCATATCATCAGAAACAAATTGTCTTTATCTCATAAGATGATTCCCAAGTAACAAGAAGTTGATAAGATAAAACGAGACAAGGGAATTATGTTTTGCATGTATAATTCATTTTGAAGGTTGAATGCTGTAACTATTTTGTGTAATAAAATTAGAACGCTCCGGTGCAAACAATAAAGGAAAATTACGTTAAAATATGATGTCAACAACTGAATATTAATTGAAGTTGCGATAACAGTTGCAATCTTTTTTTTTTCTTTTTTCACATTTTCCGCAGCGAATAATATTACCCAGTAATGGAATAATGTCCCCCGAAGTTATACATAAGGGAATAAATGATCCAATCAACTATTTTACCCTGACATAATTCCACATGGTGTAGTTCCCCTGCAGTAATACCCCAAAGAGTAAATGATCCAGTAAAATACGCTTTTAAATGAATCCGATAACTTTCTACGTGCAGTCTATCAATAGACATCAATGGAAAGTTCTACTGACAAAAGATTTCGAGTGTCTGCATGCAGACTTCCAGTAAACATCAATGGAAAATTATACTGACCAAATATCCCCAAAGTATTTGCGTGCATTTTGTCAGTATACATCCATGGAAAATTCTACTTACAAAAGGTCCCCACATTGTCTGCGTGCACACGGTCAATGGTGCTAAAGAAACTTCCATTAAATTTGGTTTGAATGACGTTGAAAATGTAATAGAGGGTGAAACAAGTCTAAACACTACAAGAAATGGAGTCTATGATACAACAAGTTTAAAGACTTCAAGAAATGGAGTCGATGATGAAACAAGTCTAAACACTACAAGAAGTGAAGTCTATGATAAAACAAGTCTAAACACTACAAGAAATGGAGTCTATGATAAAACAAGGCTAAATGCGACTATAAATCGATCGAGTCAATGAAAAAACAAGAAGAAGGTGGACAATTAAATTAATATTGTTCTGCATGGTCACAACAAGCCTATGAATGCTAGTACATAGTTATAGCAAATGTATCATTTGAAATCGTTCGCAAACAAACATTTCACTTTTATGTTCATAAGTTTAAAGGTTTGTGTGAACATATGCTTTTAATTAGACACCAAACATTTTCTGATGGAAATGGAGCTAGTGAGGTAGAATATTGTTCTAAAGAAGCTTCTTGAGGAGTGTCAGATGTCAGGGAGTGTCAGATGTCGGGGAGTGTCAGATGTCAGGGAGTGTCAGATGTCGGGGAGTGTCAGATGTCGGGCTAATCAGATGTCAGAGAGTATGAGATGTCAGGGAGTATAAGATGTCAGGGAGTATAAGATGTCTGGGAGTATAAGATGTCAGAGAGTATGGATGTCAGAGAGTATGAGATGTCAGGGAGTATAAGATGTCAGGGAGTATCAGATGTCAGGCAGTATCAAATGTCAGAGAGTATCAAATGTCAGGGAGTATCAGATTTCAGGGAGTATAAGATGTCACGGAATATCAGATTTTAGGGAGTATCAGATTTCAGGAAGTATCAGATTTCAGGGAGTATCAGATTGCAGGGAGTAACAGATTGCAGGGAGTATAAGATTTCAGGGAGTACAAGATTTCAGGGAGTATAAGATTTCAGGGAGTATAAGATACAAACGGAAGTCAAAACCCTCTAAACCCTTGTCTTGTTCCAAGTCAGATAGTTACATCTGACTGACCTCATGTCAAGTCCACTTGTGATACACTTATCTTGACATCAATTGCCTCGAGCGCTCTTCAGTGAGGAGTTACTGGCTGGCATCTCAAAGAAGTTCTCCGTGCTTCCTATAACGGCCTACAGCCGTGTGTCTCAAATTAGCAAGTTCTCACATGAGAATCTTTACATATCCGTGGATACATACACCTAAGTGGCTTAATTAGATGTGAATATAGCGGAGCTTAAACTGAACAGACTTTTTATGTCTTTCCTGTAGCCTCCCCTTCTTTTTATTTAACAACATTTTTTTTTAAAGAATCCTATGCATAAAAAAATGTATCGCCCACCACCCCCCCCCCCACCAACAAAAAATAAAAAAAAAACCCCCCCAGTGAATATAGCGGAGCTTAAACTGAACAGACTTTTTATGTCTTTCCTGTATCCCCCCCTTCTTTTTATTTAACAACATTTTTTTTTAAAGAATCCTATGCATAAAAAAATGTATCGCCCACCCCCCCCCCCCCCACCAACAAAAAATAAATAAACAACCCCGCCAATACCAAGACTGAGAACCACTTTATAACGGTATATTTCTGGTAAATTTAAAATTCTTAGAAATGGCATCCCAGTAAATGTATGAATGAGATAAGGAAACACGTTCGGTAGAGAAGCTTATTTAGTCTTTTGAATGTCTGTCTGAGAATAAATACATATTAATAGTATGGTTTCGTTGCTTCAAAGTAAATTAAGCAAAGAAACAATACATTCATTGTTTGAGGAAGTCATGCTAAAATATGATTAAAGCTAGATTTATTTTTGATAAAATGTAAAACATGTGTAGAGAAGCGAGTGGTGTTTTGAAATATACTGACAGTTTGTACTTCTGTAATATGAGGTATACTTGTTGCTGGTGGTTCAACGGTTATGATGTTTAAATATAAGTACTCATAAACGTCAATACTCTATTGGGCTGAGACTTAGTCTCTTAGAGCCCTGGCTACTAATTGGGCGGCGAGCCTCATCTGCTGGGCATCCCCGTAAAGCATATCTTCAAGGCAGGCTTCCGGGTCTGGCCCGTTTGCCCCCGTCCCCCCACTGGGACACGTGATGACCAAATGAGCCACTGCTTCTTCTGCCTCGCCACAGAATCTGCAGTTTGGTTCCCTTCGATCATCTAGTCCGTGGAGATAGCTGCGTGTCGCGCAGTGAAATTTAAATACTAAAATGTATTATTTAGTTTGAACGTATCTATTTAGTCAGTGAATTTAACACTTTTTGGCTAAAATTATATCTTTATATGGATATCTTATTATAAATTTCGAATACATTTAAAATGAAAATAAATGAACTGTTTTAATAATTTTAACCGAATTTGAAAGCTATGAAAACATTTTTAATCAAAACAATTATGTATGATCTAAGAGCTACATCATTATCACATTTATTGGGTAAAACCGAAAAATCTGTTCTTTTTTTTTAATGCGTTTTTAATGCGTTATTAATATCACACCAATTTTTAGCTTTGCCATTTTAACATTAATAAGTGTTTACTTATTTTCTATTCCAAAAATGTGCTTTTATCAACTTGTTAAAGGAATAAAAAAAACTTGACGATTAAAAATGCGTTTAATAAGAAAATTCGGTTAAGTCATTTACTGTAGCGAAACTTCGTAGCCAAATAGCTCTCTCCCATTCACGTATCACTCATCTAAATGAGAACCAACCATATGAAGTTGCAATTATTTAATGCTGATATCTATTTCTAAAGACCCAATTCTGTGACAGATTTGAACTT
The DNA here is from genome assembly GCA_964033795.1 of Lymnaea stagnalis. Classification (NCBI taxonomy): domain Eukaryota; kingdom Metazoa; phylum Mollusca; class Gastropoda; family Lymnaeidae; genus Lymnaea; species Lymnaea stagnalis. The sequence continues at coordinate 361,776 of CAXITT010000562.1, forward strand.
TGGTAACGTTTTCAACGTTAAAAATAAATAACCCTAATATTTGAATATAAATATAAGGAATTATGCGTAGAATTATATATATAATTTTTTTAGAAAATATTTTAAAAAATGTGTGCTAAAAGGGATCTGGGACTTAAGAGTTTTAATTAAGTTCAGGGGGTGCAAAGAATGTGTGTTTATAGATGTAATGGGCCATCATCCCGTGGAGGATTTTATTAACTGTTATGAAAATCTGGGGTTTGGATTCGATACTTTCATTCGATAAATAATTAAACTTCTTAGGTACATACATAAAGAGGTAGGAAATAGGGTGCTTACATTTTTTCGTCGATGACAATATCTTTACATGTAATGAAATTACAGTTGTGAAAAAGATATGTTACATTCTTTTCTTTTTTTTTTACAAATAGACACGTGCTCACCAATGAAGAAAATTAATGGCGTTAACCAAACGTGGGTACATTTACATAAGTCTACCCATAACGTCATCACAACGTGGGTACATTTACGTAACTCTACCCATAACGTCATCAAAACGTGGGTACATTTACATAAGTCTACCCATGACGTCATCAAAACGTGGGTACATTTAAATAAGTCCACCCATGAATATCAAAACCCAATCATTTTATACAAGTGATAATTTAATTTTGAAAAATAGAGATGGGTTAAGATTTTCCTTCAAAAAATGAAAATATGTTTTTTGTTTTAACTTTGCAAAAAATAAAGTTGGTGTGTATTGTTATGAGATTAATAACATTTCTGTAACAAAGACACTCTAGGCTGTTACAGACGTGAAAAACAATTAAGAGATGCTTCTTTAGATAAAATGATCCTTTGTTTTACGATCTTCCGATAATATAGTTTTAAAAAAAACAAAGGTAAATGTTTGGTTTAAATTTTCAATGAAGGTATCAGTATATCAAATTCGGTTCATATAAAATATATTTAAATCATATATAAATATTTTGCTCTTTTGTAAATTTAAAGTCATGTTTTAAAACTTTAAAAAAAAAATAATAAAATTGTATTTCAGGGGCACGAAAACGGGTAGGGTAGGCCTATATTAAACCATTCTAAACACAAGACATCTAAAGTATTTCTCTAGCGTAGAATCCAACGGTCCATGAACTCCTTCATTGGCCATAAGGATTTAATTTGTGATCATTAAGATTTGGTAAGGTAACATCATGCTTAGAAGAACAAAATTGTGATTAAGGGCGTGAAAAGGGGTTGGGTAATCATATATAGCAGAAAATACATCTCAAAACTTAATGATAAAAAAAAACCCACAAAATAATTAAAATCTTTGCATGAACGCCCTTAGGTCCTAAGTGGTCATTAACTCCAGGCATTCGCTCTTCAAAAAGAAACGGTGCCCTAAATACAGTGTCTGCTCTCTGCTATGTTGATATTTTAACTGTATAGAGTCCCAATGTTCTTGAGAGACACCGTTTCCCTTCAACGTCCTGAGCTCAGGGCGTCTCAACAAGAAACTTTTTACAGAAGACAGACTAACCTCAACAACTGTTTAGTAACTATATGATTAAGGTAAATATTTAAAATACTTAAACAGCGGTGGAGGCATTACCTCTGAAAGAGATCCATTTATCCCTGACATGAACCATGGGAAAGAAGAGAACTCCATGCATGGATCAGCTGAACCTGACGTAATGATGACGATGTCAGGCGAATGTGCACCATTAACTAATAGATAACAATAACAAATATAGCCGTGTAGTTGGGTACCCTGGAACCATTATTATGATACACATATCGGATATGCTTAAATACATGGTTAAAAATAAGTGAACTTCTCGCTGATTAGCGAATGGGCTGATGACAAGGGTTCTCGAAATATTGCAATTAAATAAACATTCCTTGGATTTTAACTACCGGTAATTGATTCTGAAAAAGGAACAGTTTGTTAAAGCTATTTCCATATGTTTATGATTAATCTCATGCGCATTTTTTTTTTTTAATTTCATAGAAGACTTACGTATTTGAATAGATCTATCATTTCCTTTCAACTAAATATATCTATGAAATAAGTTAATCTGTATTTTTGCTTTCGAAGTCTTCTGAGTAGGAACGTCCTGTCTTGTTTGTATTTTGTTGTTGTGTTTGTTTGTTTGTTTTTTTTTTTTTGTATTGTCCTTCAGTTTTTTTTTTCTCTATCCATTGCATATTTCTTATTGCTTCAACCTGAATGTAGTCCTTTCCGCCTTACTCTTCTATACTCCACCTCAAAGACGTACCACCCTCCTACACTGTAGTGCTAAGGTGGTCAAGTTGTGTAGTCTTAGCTTTCTGGGTGATATCTGAGCTATTTTATAATATGGCGATACATTTTTGTCAGCGCATCTTACAATATTGTTTAATGTGTCGACATTCTTAGATTGGCAGTCGATAGATTAGAGAAGTTGTATTTATTATTATGACCTAGTCTTGCCTTTGTCCTCCAGGGTTGTACTACTGCAGCTGTGTCATCTCGTTATATTTAGTAACAGTTATTTATATTTGATACTTTGTTACATGAAGAGAAACAATAATTCATGTAGAACGTGTTAATGATAAAATAAATGACTCGAGGTCAACAATATGAGAACGTTTCAAAGGCGTAAGTTGATAACAAGATTATCAAATCTTTAATTGATAGTGCATACATTAAAGATATCTTGCTATCGAAATGAGACGAATCTTTCAAAATTTCATTTCTTAGAAAAAGTATATTTACAATTCAGACCTTCAAGGTATTTCAAGGTTGCGACCTGCGAATTTGTTCAACACAAAATTATCGAAGTGGCGATTATTTGCTCAACTCTGATCGAAAGTACTTCTTCACACAGAGATGGGCCAATATGACCAGCAATATCATGTCACAAATTTCTCGGGAGGTGGGAGGGGGTTGTAAAAAGAGCTGACAGGCAACAGTCCCATTGTTTTTTGGGCAGATCACGTTTTACTAGGGAATGTTCATGAACTGTTCCACGTGTTGAATGCTAATCGTGAACGTAGTGTGTCAACATGCACGCGATCTTATTCCTCTTGTCAGCTGACTTTCAATTGGGTCTCAGCTGCGACGTAGCGCAAGAATGGTTTAATGCTAATTTTGTATTCCACGCAAAAAGCTACCAATTCTCTTGTAAAGCACTAGCACTGAAGTAAAGCACCAAAGTAAAGCACCGAAGTATAGCACCAAAGTAAAGGCACCGTTATAGCACCAAAGTACAGGATTGTACAGCACCGAAGTAAAGCACCGAAGTATAGCACCAAAGTACAGCACCAAAGTACAGCACCAAAGTAAAGCACCAAAGTAAAGCGCTGAAGTACAGCACCAAAGTACAGCACTGAATTACTGCATCGAAGTACAGCACCAAAGTACGGCCCCAAAGTTCAGCACCAAAGTAAAGCACCAAAGTAAAGCGCCGAAGTACATCACCAAAGTACAGCATCAAAGTACTGCATCGAAGTACAGCATTGAAGTACAGCATTGAAGTACATCACAGAAGTGCAGCATCAAGATACAGTATTGAAGTACAGCACCGAAGTACAGCATTGAAGCACAGCACCGCCGTACAGCATTGAAGTACAGCATCGAAGTATAGCACCGAAGTACATCATTCATTTACAGTACCGAAGTACAGCACCAAAGTACAGCATCAAAGTACAGCACCGAAGTACAGCACTGAAGTACAGCCCCGAAGTACAACAGCGAAATATAGCATCGAAGTATACTACCGAATCACAGCACCGAAGTACAGCACGGAGATTTAGCACCGGAGTAAAGAACCGAAGCACAGCTCTAATGGACACTTTAAGGGTTTCTGTAATTAAACCTTGTCTGCAGCTTCATGATTTTTTTATTTTTTTTTAACTCCTTCAAAGAAAAAGATCGATTATTTTAATCAAGTAAACCATTTTCTCGTTGATTTGAAAATACAACTTAGCTACGCCGGTATACACATCATATCGATTTGTCTTTTCCTTGGCACGTGGAATTAGAACCACAGATGATGCACAAGATAATCTCTCATTTGGGCACTGACGCGTTACATGATCATTACTTTTAGGATCATTGCAATCTTTAACTTTCACTCTGCTCATTTTTGATTTCTTTAATGTTAAATTCAGTAAATTTTCATATAGAACAAAGTAAAAACTGTAAAGAGCAACAAAAAAAAAAATGTTAAATAAACTTTAAATTAAACAGCAGCTAACAAAAAATGTTTTTCATATAAATCCTTTATATGCATTTTTAATTTTATTTTTTATTACTATTCTAATGTCCCAACCCGCTTTCACACCGCAGATTTATACCACACAACGGTATCAGACAAACAAAAGAACGTAGCACGCACCAAACGCATTGGCGATATTTTTTAAGAATCTCACTTTGCACAGTTATCGGGAATTTTATTTCGTGAAATCAGTGGCATCATCATATTTCAACCCTTTTTTCCTTTGAAAAACAGGAAAAACAGATATATTTTTTTTTTGGGGGGGGGTGGGAGGGGGGTCGGGGGTGCTGATAATTTGAAAGAATGTGTTGTCATCGGCAAAAAATCAATGTGCCGAGTTTCAGCTCGACTGTTTGACCTGGAGTGGGTCGATTGGCCGTCCGAAGAATGAGCCAGACACCTAGACAGAAATGAAGAAACATATGGACATAAGCCAAGTTAATATAATGGATCTAATCAACATATTGGAGTTGTTTTTGTTTTTTTTTATATTCATATTTGAAATAAAAAAACTAATTTTGTTTTTATTTCTAAAGACCTCAGTTGATTGCGTAGAGCTACACGTAGAACATTTTGGTCAAAATGAGTCCAGCCCTTTTAAAAGGTTTCTCAAGAAGTGCTTCGCGACATCAAGCAGCTTTTGGCAGCCTGGAGGCCATTCACGCAGTCTCTCTTGTCAATTGCTGAAAATTATTGCCGGCTTTATTTTCTTCTACGTGACTGCTGCCGCTGGATTATGGGATTATGAAGGCAAATTGAACAATTTATTTGTCCACGTGACTACAATTCCTTTGTCACGTTTTCGAGAAATCGTCCGACTTTTGACGTGTTCTGGTGTTCTGCTTAAGTAATCTTTTAAATCTTCACATTTCTTTGCTCTGCTTATGTAATCTTTATGAACATAACAACATATGTTGGAAAAATAGGGTATCTTCGTACTTGATGTAGAAAAATAATTTCATATAATCCACATTTGACAGCTTGGTGTTAGGTAAAGCGCATGGGAAATGATCACGATCAAGTTATCGAAACACGTTTGGAAAGCTTTAATATCATTGTTAGTGGCTGACTGTTGCGCCTTCATCCAACGCCTTACATAGTCTTCCACCCACCCACCCACTCACCCACCCCATCCACTCACCTACCCACTCACCCACTCACCCACCCACCCACCCACCTCACCCACTCACCCACCCACACACCCACTCACCCACCTTACTCACTAATCCACCCCACCCACACACCAAACACCCACTCACCACTCACCCACCCCACCCACCCACATACCTACCCACCCCACCCCCTCACCCACCACACCCACTCACCCACCCCACCCACCCACATACCCACCCACCCACCCCACCCACTCACCCACTCATCCACTCATCCACCCACTCACCCACTCACCCACTCACTTTAGTTTTGGAATCGTAAAGAAAAGGGAAGGTTAAAAATGATGTCCCTCAATACGGGCCTCATTAACCATGGAATCAATACCTAACAGGCCATTTCATGTTCAGATTGTGTATAGAGATACAGACATGTACTGGACTCATATGTTGGAAACGAGTACGGTATACATTAGAATAGACACGGTGACGTAAGTTGAATGAATGGCATGTGTATGGAGAAGTGGAGTAAGTGTGCTTCCAAAAACAGAGAGTTCTCATTATCATTGCACTGATCTGAATACATCAATACCGATGTGACTGAAGCCCTTGCCTGTGATGTGTGGTTGCACTTTCACCATCAGATGGTACACATCACCTAGCTAACTGGTACTGAGGTCTTGAGGTCAAGTGAAGGACGTAGTTAATTGGTGGCCAGTTATGTGTGTGATATGAAGGCGACGAAAGTAATCCCTCTGGTTTGAGTGGATTAAAGGGATTCAAAAAAAAAAAAAAAAGAAAATAACACCTCTTTTTGGTATCAATCCAACGTCTTGGTGCACCGTGCCTGGTACGAGCTATCTACAAGTGTTCAATATACTTTTTTGGGGCGCGCAAGAGATAACAAAATAAAGACGTTAGGGACAGGAGATATACATTGTTATTGCACAGAATTGTAACGGCCAAAGTTGATTAACAAATATCGCCCGTATGCCAACAGTCTCATTTTGTATTTGATATACTAATAGCATCATACATATACTAAGAGTATCATTCATTGTTTGGCGGGCTATAATCTTGGTGTGATAAATCGTCTGCGCGGTAAAAAGCGCGTGGGACATTAGAATATCAATGTAGTTTAGGGGCGGTGGCGTACCTGTCAGGGTGTTTCTTGAGTGCAGGTTTTGTCAAGTAACTTTACCAGATTGGAAGTTCAGGCCTGTCAGCCGGCATTGTTTGGCTATTGCTTGTTTAGAAAAGGTCTTAAACCATGAATCTAAGGTTCAATATAACCAACTTGCATAAATTATTCTATCTTTTGATAATGTTTGATTATTGTGCTGAAGTTGACATATTTCTTGGACAGATAAAAAAATGTTAAAAACCTGTTTTTGATGCGTAGTATTTTTTATGTTTTTCGTGAGAGTATCGAAAAAAGAAAAAAAAAGGGAGCACCGGAATCAGTGGCGTAGCCATTGGGGAGCAAAGGACGGCGTCCGAGCCTGACAGCACATTTGTTTGTTTTTTTTATAGTGAGGTCACATTTTCAGCCAATTGCAGATTTGTTATCACGTAAAATATCCTGGCTACGCCACTGACAACATTCCAAATTTGAACGGGATGAAAGACATGTTGAGGAGCTAATGGTTTAACTTCTCAGAGGCAGCTTGAGGGTTGCCATAAAATGGTGGCTTTTGTTTCCCGTGTAATGCCTGTAACACATATAACTTTACGCTTGACTAACAAAATTACGAAAAATGTAGAGTTGTACACACATCAAAGACAGGAACAGACACGTTTCCCAGGCGCCGGCAGCTTCAGGTGTTCATACGAGATACAAGTTCAACATTTACTGTCACAAGGAAAGTCAGGTTCTTTTGGAAACCCAAGCAGCGGTCTATTCTAGGTGGACGGGAGTGCTGGGATGAATTATCTTGCAGGTTACCAAACTTATGACCACGGTGATTGACATGGCGTCAAACTAACCCCAGTGCATTTTTCAGAAGAACTATTGCCCCTGAAACTTTTTTTAGAATGACAATCAACACATCACAGTGACATCGGACGTTGTTTACATCTGTCATTTTTTTTATGTTGGATGCTCACGTGGTAGTTCTTATCTATCTGCACGCATCGTTTAGAGACAATAATTGTTCATTAAATTACTTTCTTTTCTTTTTTTTCACTTTTCATCGTTTTTTTTTTTTCTTTTCTTTTATTTAATGGCTTGAGCCTAACACAATTTAATGTAGATGAAATGAAAAACTATCGACATTTTCTATAAAGCACTTTTTAAATAAAAGACATGTTCTCTTTATTCGTTAAAGACAATAATTGTTCATTAAATTACTTTCTTTTCTTTTTTTTCACTTTTCATCGTTTTTTTTTTTTCTTTGCTTTGATTTAATGGCTGGAGCCTAACACAATTTAATGTAGATGAAATGAAAAACTATCGACATTTTCTATAAAGCACTTTTTAAATAAAAGACATGTTCTCTTTATTCGTTAAATTAATGAACCACTCCCCCCCCCTCCCATCTATGTGTTAACGCATGTGTTACTTTCGAGTTCTGTTCTATTATTGGCACATTACCATTTGTCACGTTCATTTCACTTCAGAAGTTTCATTTTGAATATTTCGGTTCAAAATGTAAAATTCTGTTCCGATAGTTTTGATATGAACGTTTGAAAATTGCAAAATAAATTTAACAAGAAACGATGGACACGCAATAGTCTGCTGCAAGTTAATTATGTGTGAGACCACTTCCACATACACACATCTCTATCGCAAATAGGATAAGTTATATTCGGACAGATTCCCCTTAATTATGTATTCCTAAATATTGGATTTCCCACCGAATCGCGTATTTGATCTTTATCAATCAATAACTTTGGTCTAGAAATCAACTTTAAAAAGTGCAAAGTATGAGAAAGACATACCAAGTTCAGCACAGAGATACCACTAAGATTTCCTACTTAAGTATTTAAAAAACAAACTAACCGCTGATTGTTTGAAACTATAAACCACCGTCGTTAAAAAGATGTTATTATTGAATTCTTAAAAACTACCCTAAGAAGAAATTTATTTGTCCAAGAAAATGAAATTTCTTTTGCTATCCACGATTGTGTGTGCATCACTGGTCGTCTCCCAGCAGGGGCCTGGCGTGTGTCTACCTAGCAGGCTTCAGTGCATGTTTACGGATCTCCTAACAAGTGTAAGTGAAATTTATTTCTACCTAATTAGTCTTAACAAATTTAGCACAAATTTCTGACAAGATTTAATAATCAAATTAATCAAATTTCTTTGTTCGTTATTTTCCTCTGCTCGTTAGTTTTAGGGTTAGGGTAAGGCTTAGGAAAAGGGCTAGGGTTAGGATTAGGGTTAGGGTTATGATTAGGATTAGGGTTAGGGTTAGGGTATAAGGCTAGGGTTACGGTTAGGGTTAGGTTTGGGGTTAGGATTAGGTTTAGGATTAGGATTAGGGTTAGGGTTAAGGTTAGATTTAGGGTTAGGTTAAAGGTTAGGGTTGGGGTTAGGTTTAGGGTTGGGGTTAGGTTAGTGTTAGGGTTAGGGTTAGGTTTAGGTTGAGGATGAGTGTTAGGGTTGGTTTAGGGTAGGGTTAGTGTTAGGGTTAGGGTTATGGTAAGGTTAGGGTTAGGGTTAGGTATGAGTAAATTATGTAAAATTTGAAGCAATTCCTTTCTTGTTTTGCTGAATAAGACCTGTATTCCCAAAACGTCACGATTTTTTTCTATTCAATAATGAAAGCCTAACGCTACTGCCGAGTTAGTCTAACGCCAATTATTTGTATCTATAATCGGTGGTTACATGGAGAACTGCGTTCAAGGTACAGCTCAAATATTTCCGACATTGTCATCACCCTCTTTTCAAACCCTCTTAAACAACCTCCTCAGACACATGCATCAAACTTTCTCTAAACACTCTCCTCACCATCTCTCTAAACACTCTCCTCACCATCTCTCTAAACACTCTCCTCACCATCTCTCTAAACAATCTCTTAAAGAACCTCCCATGTATTTCTAAACACTCTCCTAATAACCCTCCCCACCTTTCTCTAAACACTCGCCACAACTTTCTTTAAACACTCGCCACAACTTTCTCTAAACACTTTCCTCAACACCCTCCCCAACTTTCTCTAAACACTCTTCTAAACACTATCGACTTTCTCTAAACTCTCTCCTCAACACTCTCCTCAACACTCTCCTCAACACTCTCCTCAACTTTCTCAAAACACTCTCCAAAACACCCACTTCAACTCGAACTTCATCAGTCTCCTTTGAGAACCTCTGAGACGGCCCTCTTCAGTTAAGTTCAAAATTAAAACAACAAAAAGCAATATGTCATCCAGAGTACCATACAATGATCAAGGGTGGTCTACCCACACCAAGGGTGTTCATCCATAAAGTTTGCTGTAACAAGAGCAGACCACAATGTGATTAGCAAACTAACGTTGACGTATCTTAAAATATCTTAGGGTGCACGCTACCTCAACGATAATGGTACTGAGATAATGCTATTACAAGTAGTGTGTGATGGAGGGATAGAAAAGTATCATTACGCCCAAGATATTTTAGGAAATCCTTAGAGCTATTTTCGTACGACATTGAACATTTAAAAAACAAAAAAGCTATGGCTTCCCACCATCGTCGAGAATCACGTTAAAGTCTCCTCCATCGGGAACAAATGAGAACCTAAGAAAAAAGTTATGATTATAACTAACAATTTTTAATGATTTAAAAACTTTTTTTTTGTGAATGGACTAAGTAAGAACAATTTTTTTTGAATGGACTAAGTAAGAACAATTTTTTTTTAGAAGATGTTAAAAAGTTGGGAGGTAATACAAAGGGAAACAACATCTGTAAGACTCTGTTCTTTTACCATTCTTTTGGAGAGGAGTTGATTCTGTTGTAGAATGACGTCACGTGGTTTAATATTACTTCTGGAACTAAGCATTCCATTTTTTTTTTTAAACTGATCACGTCTTATGGAATGCTCGGCCGAATTCTCAACAAAAGTTGGCGCATTTCAGATCATTTTTGTGTATTCGTTAACAAAAGGTATCGGAAGACACTCTTTACCCAGAACTTCAGTATCGAGCCCCGGCCACGTGGTTGTTGAATATTTTAATCGGTTACCAAAAAGGATTGCGTTGTACTTGCAAAGAAAATATTGAGGCAAAATTATTGAAACTCACTCTAGCAAAAACTAAAACTGTTCATACCGCTTGATCTGTGGCGGTCCATTTGATCAGCCCGATAAAACTGGTTAACGGCACGTATGGTGACGTCAGAATGAAACTCGTTAAAGGCCCGTATGACAACCTCAATATATAACGAACTAAGACAACTGATGTCAATGAGTATTTTAACACTTAACGGTTAGAAAATATTAATTTCAGTGGTTTTACGCACACAAATAGACAATAGATTATTTATTTCGGTTCGATATCTAATTTTGTACAAACACAACAGGCGATCTATATCTGCACAGACAGAAATAACCCACTGATAAGTATCTTAGTAAGTGCAACACAATGTTACCAGATTTATCTCTATTCAGGAATATGGCATCATTGCATTGGACTTTGTCGATAACTTGGTGGCACAGGTGACCTACCCTACCAATGGGAGGACAGTTTTCAACCTGACAGAGGTAAGACATGTTACACAATTATCAAGACCTAACACTTGGTACACGATCAAGGACAATGCAGTCAACACTTGCTCATTAATAGACCTTATAGACCTTTTAATACATAGCATTTCTTTCAGGTTGAAGTTTAAGTTGATGTTTTTATTTGCCCCATTTTGTACTTTGCTTCATGGTTACACCATTCTAAGATTAGTAAGTTTGTGCTGCTTAGGTAACAATGGTTATACATTTTGTTTAAAGTTCCAAATAAATATGCTCTTGTGAATATTGGACGAGATAGAGTGAATTTCGATTTCATTGTTCTAAAAAAAAAAATTTAAAATCTCGCACATGGCAATAAATCTCTTCGTTGAATGACATTATATCAATACAAATGGGGAACTCGTTTTAAATGGTGTTAGTCACAGTTTGACTAAACCTAGAAAACGGTTGTTGGGCATGGTATAAAACCTATGTCGTTTGTATTCTAACTAAGAGGATGGCGTATGAGATCAACCAGACCACAGGTCAGTGTGCCAGGCACCCCATGGCCAGCTACCAGGTGTATGGACAGTGCCTACCTGGTAAGTCATGCTGGTCTGCCAGTTACTCTTTTACTTTCTACTTTTGTTTTTTTGTCGGTGTACGATATAAAAACAATTTCACCGATCAGTGGTGAGTCTCTGCCGGTGTAGCAATAGGATGTAGCAAGGCCAACAGATTTAGGCTTTAGCTAGTAGTCTTAGGTATACCTTTTTTTTTCCCATGAAAAGCAATTTGTTTTTTTTTTCCATAGTAAAATGATTGAGAAGCCAATTTTTTTAGCCCAAATAAAGTTAAAATTTGAAACTTGGTTGCGTTTTTTAAAATATTGAGAACAGTTGCGTATCAAAGAATTATAAAGCAAAAAAAAAGTGGTGGTGTTGGTGATGTGATATTTGAAATCATCAATGTATCTTTTTATTTGGACCAAACGTTTCTCATTCTTCAGCCTCAGCCAGGCTGTACACCCCAAACAATTCGTACGTCGGCCTGGGAATCAACTCACTGGACATGCAAGCCTGGCAGGTCGACCTGCCCGCTGGAGCCCTGGCCACTGTGGCATTCAATGTGGGCCAGCCAACAGTTCCCATAGCGTCACAGTTGACTGGTGAGTTCTACATGACCCAACTTTTGATTCATGAACGGTCTCTTATTAAAAAGGTTTTTTTCTTTTTATTCCTATTTTCGATTCCCAAATAGGAAGCAGAGACGTGATTTGACGACAAGCATTGAGATGCACTTGTGGGTTGTTGTTTTTTTTATTAGAATATATTTCAATGATATTAGACGATGGCTTGTGGTGGCAAAGTAGAAAGATATATCAACAACAAAAAAAAAAGATATTTCTAAAGCACATCTGCTCTGGTGAGCCAAGGGTTCCCTAATCCGAAACAATTCATTCTCTGTACAAATCTTACTTAGCTGTAAATGAGAGCTGATAATTCATTACTAATCTAATCCAACATTTAACAGGTAATTCCAAAACTGGTGTGGTCAGTTAACCATTTAGATCTACCGTCTCCTTAAATGTGTTTTGATAGAACTTCTCTTTCTAAAGATGTAAATCTACATAAGCGTTTAATCTTGTGTGGGTGTTGTTAAAACAAGGGGTGTACAATTGCGTGAATACAGACATGTTTCTTGATATCAACAGGACTCGGGGATGGCACCGGAAAAGAGATCAATTTTTTCTTCAACTGTGGCGCATCTGCTGACCCAGTATTGTTCTACCTGCCATCCACGTGTAATGCCCCTGATGTCTTGAAGTGGACCAAAATTAAGAACTCTGATTAGAGAGCGCTAAAAAGTGTCAGCTTCTAATATATGATTCAATGATTACGATAAATGTATGATTCAATGATTACAATAAATATATGATTCAATGATTACAATAAATATATGATTCAATGATTCAATGTTAATCATGGATGAGTGGCGTGCAATGAAATGCAAAAAAAAATGCAAAGACAACCAACATATGTGATTTTTTTTTAAAGTTAGCAAAGAAGGCGACGTTAGCAAAAAGATAGTAACATCAGACCTAGTGCGCAGATATTCGAATCTCACAAACTAAGGAACGAAAAAGTTTAGTGAGATTTGTGACACTGACTTTTGGCTTTCAAAATATCATCAATGTTTGGTTTGGAATTGCTGCATCCAATCAAAATAATTGTTTTCAAATGTTCATCAATCCCTCTCGTTCGATGTGTTGACTTCACATACTTTATTATTGAAAATGTTTGCTCACATACATTATTTGTTTCATGCATGCTGCAATCGGATGCCAACTCTTCCGTTATCCGAAGGTCCGAGTTGACACCCAAAAAAAAGAAAAACACCAGAAGTTGTGAGAGATCAGTAGACTCATCTTGTGCCAAAATATACCACATCAACTTCCTAGCTTTCTCACGTATCTGTAGCACTATGTTCTCTCCAAATTCTGTTTTTTCTCCGCACAACTGAACTTGCCAAAAGGCTGATATTTCCAACCCGGCGACTACGATTTTTGTATGTCCCCGTGTGTTTCCAACACTCCTCTTCCTTTCACCCGTTTGCAGTTTGTTGTAGTTATCAGACCATAATATATTAGCGGGAATAGCCTTAATGGAAATTGATTCTTATTATATAATTTTTTAAACCAGCTTTTCCTAAAATCAGCAACCTAAAGTTACTTGGTAGGTTTTTTAAATTATTTCATCACTTGTTAATTAATTGTTATTGAAATACATCTTGTTTTATGCTGATCTGACTTCGAATTCGAGCCACGTTAAATTTCACCACTAACTTTATAGTTACCAGTGACAGACTGTGATAGTGTGATTTGCACGTCCACTCGTTAGAAATTAATATCTATAGCAATTACACGTCTGCAAAACAAAGGGACCCCAGATTGTAATATAAACGTCGGTCATCTACTTTAAGTAGGTAACTTTTTGGACACCAACTTAACTCGATCCCATCAGGCGGCACTGCGATGCGAGCAGTTGCTGTATTCATTATATATACTCTATGTTTATTTATTTACTATTAAGATACCGTATTGTACGATTTCGAGATGGAAATGTGCGATTTTAGGAGTTCGAAGGTAAAAAGGTCTGCAATAAACAAGAAACTCTAAATACAATAATTTAAAGTAGAAAATGGTAAATTAAAGCGCATTGCAGTCAGGAGGTCTCCGTGCGTGTGAAGATCCTCTGGTAATCTAAACATAATATTGAAATTTAAACTGTATCACACAATATTGTGTTCCATAAGTTTTATCAAGCAATTATTAAAAGTGCCGTCGGAGGGCCGGATGAACTGGCATCGCGGGCCGGATCCTGCCCGCGGGCCTTAGTTTGGTGAACCGCCCCCCCCCCAATCTAGACTAATAGATAGAGAAGCGAGACTTACTTTTTAAAAGATGCATTGTGCTAGTTCCTTAGTCTGTATTTTAGGCTTCGTTATCTGATTAAGATAACATCCCTAGGAAAAGTTTTAAACAAGCGCTGATTCGGGTGCACATTTTATACGGGTGCCGGGTCCGGGTATAGTGAGACTATAGTGAGACTATAGTGAGACTATCCCCGGCGGGTCAGAGTAGAAGCTCCTGCAAATGGTTTCTATATGTCACTTAGTGACCTACACACGTGACGTAATTATTTCTACTCAACCCTTTAAATTTAACATGTATAAATATATGTGTGTATATATATATTATATATATATATATATACATGGGCGCCCGCAGGTAGGGGCAATTGGGGCACTTGTCCCCCCTGGATTGATTGGATAAAAAAATTTTAGACAAAAATAGACAAAAATTTTATTAAAGTAAAGAGAAAATAAAGAGAAAGTAACTAAGCTGATGTCCTGTCCGTTCGTTCACCATACAAATACGCTACTGTAAATTAAAACCATATTAAAGCATTACTAAAAATTTGTTGTACCTTCAAACCATAATAAAACACTACTCAAAAGAAAGTTTTCTGCGGGCTCCCATATATATATATATATATATATATATATATATATATTATATTTACTGATTTGAAGTGCAGTTTTAGAATGTGACTTATAAATCCACGAGAAGACATACATTTTGAATCGACCATTCTAGGACCCACTGTCCTAGTCGAACAAAATAATTGCGTCACACGCACGGATTAGGATAAAAAGGCGAAAAGTAATAAAAATATTGCTATTGGTATTGCTATGCAAAAGGAAATATAACTAGTAAAAATGGAGTATCATGACCCTAACAAATATATACATCCAACAAAATTCACAGGTACAGTATCATACTTAGACCTGAGTAGTTACATTTAACTTAAATTTAGCTTACATTTTGCTTACATTTAGCTTACATTTAGTTTTTGACCCAATCTATCATTTATTTGTTTCGGGTAAAATACATTTTGGTTTTTAATTTTCCAATTATTTTTACAGAACATACCCGTTTCCTTTTTTTTTTTTTTTAAATTTAAATGTTGCCAGGCTCGGGTGTATTCCACGTGTTTAATACTCATCCTTTTCCGGAGATCTGTGTCAGCAGCCGGTCAGCCCTAATTGAAATGTTCACATGGAGATAATTATCAGCGCTAGGTCAGATGACGTCTCCATACGAATGATGCAGTGGAAAACCCCGGGGCTAGAGTTAGAAATTTGGCCTCTTGTCTAATGGTCATACAAAATATAACACACAGACTAGGGTTAAACCTGAAGGTTCAAGTCACGAAAAACTGCAAACAAAAGGAGAGACGAGAAATATAAACTTGGCTGACAGTAAAGTTTTTAAACAGAAAGCAAAATGAAAGGCGCGCGGCACGTTTTTAATACAGATCCTCAAACCGTGGGGGTAGGGGATGGGGGGAGGGGTGTGAAAGCTTTTTGTTGAATGTCGACATTACCTCGTACGACAAAGTATTGTCTATCCAACAGGCGTTTCGGGAGGTTGGGGGGGGGGGTTACGATAGCGTGGCCAATTAAGTTTAACTTGACCTTAGTGGGGAAACCTTTGATTGTCTCAGACAATGTGACACGAAGCAATAACAATTTAAATTGTATACTGCACAGACTGTAATAGTGAACAGGCGAGTAGAAAAAGAAGAATGAATCCGAGCTCAAGTTTGTGACGTCCTGGATTGTTTCATCGATGATGTCTCTAAATTAACTTCGTTGTTCGTCCTTCGCATGCGAAGATGTCCACGAAGCCCCCATCTTGGGCGGCATTTTTGTGTTTAGAGTGAGGGAGGGTTGCTAGATTCGTCGGCCTCACTCTCTTCTCCGTCCTTGCCCATTTGTTCCAAAGGCAAGCCATGGTCAAGACGACTGGAAATAGACCAGTGGGCAGTAGAGGACCAACCTTTTTTGTTTTCGTGTTTCACTGTGTGCTCTTTATATGTTCCATGTCGCAGGAGTTGTCGGCATTTTTATTGTGTCATTAGACTAGGAGACTCCATCTCGGGTTTGATTTCAGAGAATGCCTCCTCTTAAATGATTGACCATCCACCCGGTATCCTGCTGTTGTTATTGCTTGTCTAGGATATTGCTAAGGATTGCTAGACTCCAGTCCAAAAGCTTTGGCTTGACTCAGTTTGGCCCGCTCGGTCACCCAGGGGGGACGTCATTTGGGTATAGAGCAGATTTAATTTAAAATTCAATGCACTATGGCACCTAATTAATAAACAAACCGACAAAGATTTGGCGCCCCCCCCCACCCCATCCACCAACAAATCTTAAATGAAGCCCCGCCCAGTTGTAGATTAACTAAAAGATGAGTAACTGAATAAAAAAAACAAATTTTAAAAATTCAACAATGTCAGATACATGAATGCAATGTTTTATTCAGGTCTTGCAGGAAACATAATAAAATTTTAAAAAATCTTATTTATGAAATGTTATCGGCTGAGAAGATGTTCAGGGAGCCGCAGGAAACGGCGGACAGAGAGAGAGAGAGAGAGAGCGAACGTCTCCCTGACACATGGACGTAATATTTGACTTTTGAGACATCAGGTTGAAAATATAGATTTATACAAAATTGTAATACATTTGTTTATTCCCTTTTTACATGTGATCTTGCACTTGGGTCGCATTCATTTAATACGGAGCCGCAGGATCACTGAGTTAGGAAGGTGGTAGGAAATATTAGTACCCTTTAGGTCCTTAATAGATGAAAAGGAGAAAATTGTAACTGATAAAAGGACAGCCCCCCCCCCAAAATCACAACAACGTTAGAACCCTAAAAAATTCAAGCCCGCGTTATCTCATTCAAGTGGCGCCATTGTTAGAAACAAGTGGATCATTGATGAACGAATAATAAGCAGACCTTAGCACTGTGTGACCCTTTGAGCTCAAATCAAATTAGTGACGTTCATGAAAGACTTAGATTTGAAAATTTTGTTAGATTAACATATTCCCATTCAATCGCTTTACTTGCCAAAGTATTAGTGGTGATTTAAATAAATAGAAAACATCTCTTTAACGTTATGTGTGTGTGTATATATATATATATATATATATATTCGCTGTAATACATTCCCCAAATTTTATCCTCAGTAAAAATTTAAAAAACACTAAAAACGAAGTTTTTCATATAAATTATTTATAAAATTATGTACATTGACAGGAAGAGGGTTCAATTGGCCTTCCTAAGATTTTGCAAGCCAGCCAGCCAACAACACAAGCGAAGCTAATATAAATGATTTTTTTTTTTTAAAATGGCTTTTCCTCGTCTCGCAAAATCTAACTGGATGCATTCGTGTTGTGCAAATGTTCAATGCCTTGCCAGGCAGTAAACTTAAAATGCTACGATACAATCCCAACAAAATTCAGTGGTGTGATGAACACCTCTGTTGTGGTTAATAGCCCTGCTCTGATAGACTTCCATGCTATGGTAAACATCCCTGCCATTATAGACTTCCCTGCCATAATGGTCATCCCTGCCATGATAGACATCCCTGTCATGATAACATCCCTGCCATGATAGACATCCCTGTCATGATGGACATCCCTGCCAAGATAGAAATGCCTTTCATGGTCTACATCCCTACAATGATAAAAATCCCTTCCAAGATAGACCTTGCTGCTGTGACACACATCCTTGCTAAGACAGACATCCCTGCCATAATAGACATCCCTGCCATAATAGACATCCCTGCCATAATAGACATCCCTGCCATAAGAGACGTCCATGTTATAATAGACATCCCTGCCATAATAGACATCCCTGTCATAATAGACATCCCTGCCATAATAGACATCCCTGCCATAAGAGACATCCCTGCCATAAGAGACATCCCTGCCATGCTAGACATCCCTGCCATAATAGACATCCCTGCCATGATAGACATCCCTGCCATAATAGACATCCCTGCCATGATAGACATCCCTGCCATGCTAGACATCCCTGCCATAATAGACATCCCTGCCATGATAGACATCCCTGCCATAATAGACATCCCTGCCATAAGAGACATCCCTGCCATAAGAGACATCCCTGCCATAATAGACATCCCTGCCATAATAGACATCCCTGCCATGATAGACATCCCTGCCATAAGAGACATCCCTGCCATGCTAGACATCCCTGCCATGCTAGACATCCCTGCCATGATAGACATCACTGCCATGATAGACGTCCCTGCCATAATAGACATCTCTGCCATGATAGACATCCCTGCCATGATAGACATCCCTGTTATGGTCAACATCCGGACAACAACAAACACAACTTTTTTACAAGCCGCAGTAATCTGAAATTGTGTGGAGGGGATGTGTCTGGGTTCATGACCCACCTCGTGGGTCCCGTTGGTTTGCGCTTAAAATATGGCAGGTGACCTGGATGACAATAGAATTTCGTTTGAAATCCACTTCATTCAATTAACAGAAGCTTGTACGCGCCACTAGAGTTTGATACGCACATTGTAATGTCTAGGTCCTAGCTTGATCGTAGTTGCCCATCAAGCAGAGATTTATATTTATTTACGTGTGTTTATATAAATATAGCTGTTAAAATTGAATATTTCTGACTTTAATTTTACGTCATGTTTATGGAAAGCTATAACAACCCCCCACCCCCACCCCCACACCCCCCCCCCAAAAAAAAACCGCCTGAGCCCTAACATTTCTTAAATGGATGATTTGATAAATCTCTGGCCTGGAACCCCCATTTATCTAAATATAGCTGTTAAAATTGAATATTTCTGACTTTAATTTTACGTCATGTTTACGGAAAGCTATAACAACCCCCCCCCCCCACCCCCACCCCCCCCCCCCAAAAAAAAACCGCCTGAGCCCTAACATTTCTTAAATGGATGATTTGATAAATCTCTGGCCTGGAACCCCCAAAACTATCGGTCAGAATCTTCTATCATTTTTTCCCCCACAGCTATGCGTTTCTTTTAAAGACAAGTCCGGGTGAAGTTGAGTTACGGTGAACGGGTTTGAGAAGCCTGCGTGCACGCCATTAAATGATCAGCGTGGAAACAAAGAGGAGCACATAAGGAGTTATTATCTTCACAAACACCATTTGTTATGTTGCCGCCGGCGGTATTTTCCTTCTCACCATAATAAACGGCACACGCAGTGCGTAACGTGATAGGTGCTCAGAAACCAAGTTATTTTTAGAATGCATGTTTTTAAACGTCAGATTTAAACCACAAACAAATGGATTTAGCTTTTTACAAGTGTGTACCTTGAAGAGGGGAGAGGGTAGGGTTTGGGGGGGGGCAAGGAGGTCAACTTCAACATATTACACATTGTCTTAAATTATTTCAACTAGGCCTTAACCGGAGTCAGTTTGTTGTCACATGGACTCTGGGTATTTTGAGAAAGTTCCCGGTGGGTCCAAGTGTTACCCCCCAAAAAAAGTAGACTTCTTATTTTCTATAACATATGCAGGAGGCCTTTAAACAATCGTCCTTCAGACCGTCCTACACCCTACCTGCTGGCATGTTTACAATAGTCCTACGGAAGTCTGACACCCTACCTGTCGGTATTTATACAATAGTCCTATAGAGAAAGTCCTACACCATACCCGTGGGTCTTTTTTGATTAATATACTAGTCACCTCCGAAACAATTCAACCCTATTACGTGAGTTCAACAGTCACGCTTGATGCTTGCTGCGTGACAGCTTTCTTTTTCCCAACTCAGTAATATTAATATTAAAACATGTTGAGTAAGTGGGGGGGGGGCGGTTATGAAAAGGGAGAAGCCACGCCATAACCAAATTGACATAAGAGATAAGAGTTTCTAAACAGATGCGCTGCATCATATGGTCACAAATTCCTGTTAACACAAGTGCGCAACTGCACTTCAATGAAAGATGGTACTTTGAAGTAACCGAGGACAAAGTACTCATAGAAATCGTAGATTTCAGACTTAATTTTATCACATGGCGTCATGCGGCGACGATTAAAAAAATAATCAGAGATGGTGATATAGTCCGAAAATGATCGCCTTGCCGAGTGTCCCGTCAAGGTTAATATGGCTGCCCGAGGTATTATATCACTGTCACGTCTTATAGAGTACATGACATCCAATGGTAGCTACTCTGAGAACTAAAGCAATTCGCGCATGCACCTCCAGTCACTGAAACAGCCCGATAAGAGCATTTGGATGTATGTTAAGGCTTACGCTCGATCACAGTAAGCATTTCTGCAACAAATATCCTACGGTGGTTAGATGTGACGTAGGCAAACTATTTGAGAGCCACTGGTATCAGATTTCTACTATCGAACCCAAGTAAGGTGAGTTATATCTGTTACGCTTTCATTCAGTTGTGGTCTGCCGTTGTCTGGAGAAGCCAAGATGCAGTCTGTCTTGCTGTGTTCGCTTATCCTGTTGTCTGCCGTAGTGTTCGGTCAGGATCCTGCCCAGATTTGTCTGCCCTCACAGCTACAAGTCGGATATTATAATTTTATTGACAATGTAAGCAACCGCTGTAAGCAATCATAAGTTGTGCGTTTGACTTGTTCTTTACGCTGATGGCAAATCAAAGCTTTAACTTTTCATCACTGTGTATGTATCAATGTAGATGTAAGATTATGCATGTATCATTTTGAATGTATTTATTTTTATGGATCAATGTATACGTATCAATGGGTACGTATCAATGTGTACGTATCAATGTGTATGTATCAATGTGTATGTATCAATGTGTATGTATCAATGTGTTGGTACCATCAAGAGAAAATATGTGGACGAGTGATGTATTGATTACTTAACGTAATATTGTTTTATTTTATGCTTAACGCAAGTCTGAAACGATTCCTTTATGAAGACGTACATTTGGAGTCTCGCCATGAAGTAGCTGTGTTGTAATACTCTAATATTGATGTAGCTGTGTTGTTATACTCTAATATTGATGTAGCTGTGTTGTAATACTCTAATATTGATGTAGCTGTGTTGTAATACTCTAATATTGATGTAGCTGTGTTGTAATACTCTAATATTGATGTAGCTGTGTTGTTATACTCTAATATTGATGTAGCTGTGTTGTAATACTCTAATATTGATGTAGCTGTGTTGTTATACTCTAATATTGATGTAGCTGTGTTGTAATACTCTAATATTGATGTAGCTGTGTTGTTATACTCTAATATTGATGTAGCTGTGTTGTAATACTCTAATATTGATGTAGCTGTGTTGTTATACTCTAATATTGATGTAGCTGTGTTGTAATACTCTAATATTGATGTAGCTGTGTTGTTATACTCTAATATTGATGTAGCTGTGTTGTAATACTCTAATATTGATGTAGCTGTGTTGTAATACTCTAATATTGATGTAGCTGTGTTGTAATACTCTAATATTGATGTAGCTGTGTTGTTATACTCTAATATTGATGTAGCTGTGTTGTGATACTCTAATATTGATGTAGCTATGTTGTTATACTCTAATATTGATGTAGCTGTGTTGTTATACTCTAATATTGATATAGCTGTGTTGTAATACTATATCCAATAAAAACGTTGATCAATTTGGATATCTTCACTAGGGCAATAATCTATTGATCAATATGTCTGCCCAATAAACACGTTGTCAATGTGGGCATCTTAATTATGGCACCAACCTATTCACCAACATTTCTACCCAATAAACACGTTGTCAATGTGGGAATCTTAATTATGGCACCAACCTATTCACCAATATTTCTACCCAATAAACACGTTGTCAATGTGGGCATCTTAATTATGGCACCAACCTATTCACCAATATTTCTACCCAATAAACACGTTGTCAATGTGGGAATCTAAATTATGGCACCAACCTATTCACCAATATTTCTACCCAATAAATACGTTGTCAATGTGGGGATCTTAATTATGGCACCAACCTATTCACCAATATTTCTACCCAATAAACACGTTGTCAATGTGGGAATCTTAATTATGGCACCAACCTATTCACCAATATTTCTACCCAATAAACACGTTGTCAATGTGGGAATCTTAATTATGGCACTAACCTATTCACCAATATTTCTACCCAATAAACACGTTGTCAATGTGGGCATCTTCAGTAGGGCACCAACCTATTCACCAATATTTTTACCCAATAAACACGTTGTCCATTTCGATATCTTCACTGGAGCCCTACTAACCTAAATACAAATATTTATCCACTCTAAACTTTGTGGTCCACTGAAATTGAAGTTGGGTTTAAATATATTTATCTAAAGGATTTTAATTAAATAGATAATTGCACGCGTAGTAATGTGGGGTCTGAAAGGCGAACAATTGTATTGAATTCCAAAGAGCGGGAGTGAGGGAGAGAGGAAGGGAGAGAGAGAGGGAGTTAAGGGTAAGGAGGGAAGGAGAAGAAGAGAGAAAAGGATAATCTGATGTCAAATTTGGTAGATAGAATAAAACTAGAAGTATTAATTTTTACGTTTGATCAAGGACAACATTAAACATTGTGTAACCAAAAAAAATTTACATTTTAGAGGTATGGAGTGTATTCCCTTGATTTTACCAAAAGTCTGGCAGCAAAGTACGATGCCATTGGCAAATACGTTGTAGTTTTTGACCTCAAGACGGTAAGTCATTTAAAATATAAGACGTTAACTTTGAAGGAACTGCAACTGAAAAACAATATATACTTAAATCCTTTTCAGAATGAGTTCACTTCCATAGACTGGATAGATTTAAAAAAAAATTAAACTTAATAACAAATAATTATTTCCCCATGGTGACTAGATCTACGCTTTTTCTTAACTGAATGAAACCTGCTGCACAATTCTCCTCATCCAACAGTTCATCGCCTACAATGTGACAGCAAGTGGGAAGTGCACCAAGTACAGAATGGACAGCACAGACGCCAGTTTTCAGTGCTTGCCGTGTAAGTCAACGGTAGTTGTGACAAGAGGCGGGGCATTGTTTGTAAAAAAAAAAAAAAAAAGTGTGTTTAAATATTGGAAAGATAAAAAAATTGAAAATATTGAAATATTGATGAATACCATCAATACTAGGAATAAATCCTATCATATTTATTGATTTATCAAAAACCGTTAAGGTGATATGGCAATATTGATGAATATCTAAAAAAAAAAAATTAATTTAATCTTCGTATACGCAATTGTTTTCAAATAAGAACATCAAATTATTTTGGCTTAATTGTTGGTCAATCATTAGGGTGTCGTATAAATGTTATATGCACACCGAAATGCATGTATTAATCAAGATTTCGCGCTCTCCCCCGCAGCATCTGCAAAGCTCGTCAGCAACAACAACACGTATCTAGGTCACGGCCTTGACATGTTGATTGTGCAAACATGGGAGATTGGCCTTGGGGAGGACACAACACTGAGACTAGCCTACACCATGGAAACGCCAGCTTTTCCAACTATAAGACACTTGCGAAGTAAGTACCTGTGCCGCCCCCCCCCCCGTTAGTCACCTCACCCATAGACATCTGAGAATAGTGTACATTGCAGATTTATTTACCTTCAACTTTGTACACCTCTAATTGTTAAATAAATAAGAAACTCGAATGTCTTAAGAGAATGATACAGTTGGAAATATGATTTGGTAACTATTCTTCCTTTCCCCTCCCTACCCCCCCCCCCAAGTTGAATGTCCTTAAATAGTGAAATAGTGTTACAAGTATGGTGTTCATGGGTTAATCTATGTGATTGGTGGTCGTGCGTTAGTATATGTAATTGATTGTAATGGGTTAATATATGTAATTGGTTGTAATGGGTTAATACATGTAATTGGTTGTAATGGATTAATATATTTGATTGGTTGTCAATGGGTTAATATATATTTTGGTTGTAATGGGTTAATATATTTGATCGGTTGTCAATGAGTTATATATGTAATTGGTTGTAATGGGTTAATCCATGTGATTGGCTGTCGTTGGTTTATATATGTAATTGGCTGTAATGGATTAATATATGTAATTAGTTGTCAATTGGTTAATATATGTAATTGGTTCTCATGGGTTAATCTATGTGATTGGTTTTCAAAGGGTTAATCTATTTGACTGTAATATACTAAGTTGCAGTAGTTATTGGTTGACACATGAAGTAGAGCTTTCTACGAAACTAGATATAGCCCGCCAAACATTGGCGACAGCAATGTGTGAACTTTCCATCTACTTAAGTTACTTGACAAAAGCATGAACTCAAGTTACGCACATATAAGAATGCCAATTTTGCTACACCCCCTTCCCCCCTTCTTTTTCATGTTACGTCACTGCACACTTTTTATTTCATCCCCCTGAACTATATAAATATAGCCGACCCGCAGCTTAGCATACGCCGCGAGCTTGTTGGGGTGTGCGCATGGCTGATAAGCGAGGGTGGTGCAGGAGGGGTGGGGCGGTAGCTCCACCGCAGTGCGCATGTCTCGAAACCAATGATGGGCAGGCAAGGGAAGGGAGGGTTACCTGCGTCTTGCTTGCTCTGGCGTATCTATATATAGCCTGCGTCGTCGTCTTCTTGGCCTAGTTTTTCTGGCGTATTATATATAGATGTGTAATCAGAATGTGGGTCGACTGATCAAAGAACGAATGTACTGACTTACGTAGAAGGCCACATTAAAATTAAATGAGTGAACATTCCTATTGCTGATGTTTTTGAAAATAATACCAAATCAATTATTAAAAATAAATTTAAGGACTGCATTAAAGCTTAGTAAATGAATGAAATAGCATGAAATTATCCTGTTCTCTTATGCAAGCTTCCACAAACCTCGTTTTACAATTATTAAAATATGACAACTTAAAGAGGGAGGATTAACCAAATGAGTTCTATCAAACTCAAAGCGTCGAAAATTTTAATAACTGTCATTTTTTTTTCTAAAGAAAGAAATACACTTTAAAAAAACGAGCCGTAGCAATAAATATATATCTGTAAAATATGATAATTGTCCATACACATGTTACCTGGATGTGCTGAAGCTTTCATGTAAAAAGCGTTGATTGGTTTTAAATTATTATTTTATTATTATTTTTTTGCTTTCCGCTTTTTCCTTTTTTTCTTTAACTGACCACCGTTTGATAATTTTTTTTCCCGCAGGCAGGAGCACTGGGTCAGCTGCTGCGGTTTTCGTTTACTACAATGCTGTCACTGAAATTGACCCCAAATATTTCGTCATTCCTTCAACGTGCCCTAATGAAATCCCCCTTTCTTAGACAAGATATGACATGACATTGACCTGACCACCGATATTTCACATTTCCTTAGGAACGGGATAATATTTTGATACAACATATTTGCTCTGCGTATAATGATTATATTATTTTTTTAAAATAAATTTTATTCTTTGCATAGAATTAAGCCATCAAATTGTTTCTGGGATGTTTTAATTTTAATGTAGAGAATAAAATCTTTGTAGAAAACTTTTGTTATTTTCATTTCTGGTCTTACATCTTTTACTTACCGCCATTTGCTTGTTGTTTTCATTGGTTGTTTTCATTGGTCGTTTTCATTGGTTGTTTTCATTGGTTGTTTTCTTTTTTTTTTTTTTGGGGGGGGGGGGGGGGGGGGGGGTGTTTAATTTTTTGGTTTTTTTTTAAGATTTAGCTCCTTAGATGAACTATACGTAACAAAAGACTTAAAAACAGCAGACAAAGAAAAACGATACCGAAGCTGGTGATGTTAACACTATTAAAAGTATCTTATACTACTTAGGGTTTATTAAGAAAACTAAATCAAAGACACAGAGATAAAGAGTATATTATCTTACAGCACATCAAGTGAACAAGTACATACCTCGAAAGATACAAATATAAATACATAAAAACATACAAAGACTGCAGTCTTGTAAGGCTCTTATCAGGTAAATTAAGCATCGTATCGAGGAATTATATCAAATCTCTCTCCGACTGGGAATGCTCACGGATTTTTTATAGGGAAAGAGTGGGAACCCTCCAGTGAAAAAAAATCTCAAACTTGCTTCCCCCGATCCTATTCTTTACCTTCCATTTAGATTATATTCGAATGTAAACAACCTTTTCCCAATCATGGGAGGGGTGTGTAATGGTATAGCTTTACACATTTAATTTGTAACGTTAAAATAAAATTTAAAAAAAAAAAAGAGTGTAAAAAAGTGGTTGCAGCAAAAATTAGGTCAACACACATGCTGTAATACATCAAAAGACATAGAGAGAAAATAAAAGCGATATTGAGAGACAGAAAGAGATAGACAGACAGGGGTAGACAGACAGGGAAATTGAGAGAGAGAGAGAGAGATGGACAAAGGAGACAAACAGACAGAAAGAGGGGGGGGTGCAACTAATCTCAATCATGACTATTCTAATATATAGGTGATATTCACGTTTTAGAAACTCCGTTTAATAAGCAGCTTTTTGTTGCCTTTTCTTCCTATCTGGACATTCCTGATTTATTGTTTACATATTCATAAGATGCAATTCTTGTACTCCGTCTTGTTTTGCCTCATGCTTTTTTCATTCATTCCTTCCATGCTCTTGTTAATTGCTTGTCATAAACGTTTGCCTGGTTCAACTACGTGGCAGAGCTGGCCGTGTGGAATACGGAACTGGATGTGTGGAATACGTGAAGGAACTGGACATGTGGAATACGTGAAGGAACTGGACATGTGGAATACGTGACAGAACTGTTTGTATGGAATGTGTGACAGAATTAGATGTGGGGCATATTTGACAGAACTTGATGTGTGAAATACTTGACAGAATTGGATATGTGGAATACGTGACAGAACTGGACATTAGGAATACGTGACGGAACTGGATGTGTGGAACACGTGACAGAACTGGACATGTGGAGTACGTGACATAAATGGATTTCTGGAATCGTGACAGAACTGTTGGTATGGAATGTGTGACAGAATTAGATGTGGGGCGCATTTGACAGAACTTGATGTGTGAAATAATTGACAGAATTGGATATGTGGAATACGTGACAGAAACGGATGTGTGACACATTTGACATAACTGGATGTGTGGAAGACTTGATGTAACTAGACGTGTGAAATACTTGACAGAATAGGATGTGTGCAACGACGGCACGCCTTCCATTTGGTGTAGGGGGACAGGGGCGTGGCCGCTCATTGGTTCACACGTGGGAGATAACGAGGAACTCGATACGGCACGACAGGGTTATGTTTCATAGCATGACGTAGACATCGCAATGGATCGCGGGCTCAACTGATTTGTTCCGCAGTGTAAACTTCTTTTTTAAATGTGTCAGTTTAAAACAAGATCAGATGCAATCTAGTTGGGCCAACAACACCTAATGGTTGGGCCAACAACACCCAATGTTGGGCCAACAACAACCAATGTTGGGCCAACAAGAACCAATGTTGGGCCAACAACAACCAATCTTGGGCCAACACCACCCAATGTTGGGCCAACAACAACCAATGTTGGGCCAACAACAACCAATGTTGGGCCAACAAAAACCAATGTTGGGCCAACAACACCCAATGGTTGGGCCAAAAACACCCAATGTTGGCATGTTATTTTGTTTACATCTTTTTTTTTCCTTCAGATTTTCCGTGATTTTTTCTCCTTCGTTGATTTAAAATAGAAGATTCAAGACCTGACGGATATTATCATTATTCTCTTCCTAACTGCCATAAATCTTAAACCAGGAGAAATAATTGATTTGTTTGCTTCCCGGTTGTTGTTTTTTGTTGTTGTTTTTTCAATATCTAATTTTCCTCTCTACTGTGTGTTGTCTGTCAGAAAAGCGAGCATTCCAGCAGTATGATTTGAACAATGAATCCGCTGTGCTGCATTGATTATGTCTGGGAGTTTGTTGCATGTGTTTGTTTAGGACAAGATTTCCAGCCATGCGCCCCCCCCCCCAACCCCCAAAACAACAACAACAATACAAAAAAAATCGCCTCACTGTCCTGTCTAAAAACCCATTTAATGGACAATTCGATAATACGAGAATTATTCATCTGGATTCGACTTAGTAAAAAAAAAATAATAATTTTAAATAACAAGATTCAGAGGTTTCTCCGAGAAAAGCCATCCGTTCCATCACTGTCAGGATGGTTTTTTTTTTGGTGTTTTTTTGTTTGTTGGTGTTTTTCTTTTTTTTACCAGTTCAAGGGATTCTACGAAAATAATGTTGAACTCTTATATTTAATAATGTACTCTTTGGACTTAAAACTGTTACAAATTGACTTCGGAATTTAAAACATTTCACATGAACATATTTCTGATTCCGTAAATAAAGGATCCCCCAAAGAAACAAGGATCATATCAACTTGATCTAAAGGTATTAGTTGGAGAGTTACATCATATTTGGCAGATTGATGACGTTAAGCACAAGACAGAATGTTTAGCACAAGACTGGATGTTTAACACAAGACTGAATGTTTAACACAAGATTGAATGTTTAACACAAGATTGATTGTTTAACACAAGATTGAATGTTAACACAAGACTGAATGTTTAACATAAGATTGAATGTTTAACACAGGACTGAATGTTTAACACAAGATTGAATGTTTAACACAAGACTGGATGTTTAACACAAGACTGAATGTTTAACACAAGACTGAATGTTTAACACAGGACTGAATGTTTAACGCAAGACTAAATGTTTAACACAAGACTGAATGTTTAACACAAGATTGAATGTTTAACACAAGACTGGATGTTTAATATAAGACTCAATGTTTAACACAAGATTGAATGTTTAACACAAGACTCAATGTTTAACGCAAGACTCAATGTTTAACACAAGAATGAATGTTTAACACAAGACTCAATGTTTAACACAAGACTGAATGTTTAACAAAAGACTGAATGTTTAACACAAGATTGTATGCTTAACACAAGACTGGAAGTTTAATATAAGACTGGATGTTTAATATAAGACTGGATGTTTAATATAAGACTGAATGTTGAACACAAGATTACATGCTTAATACCATACGTGTTGAGCAGCTCGTAGAAAGGGCGAGCAATGATCAATGGATCAATTCTAAGGTCATTGAAGGCTTAAAAAGAGTAGGTGAGTAACCAAACCTCAGACAAGCAAAAACAACACCAGCAAGCCGGGTGGATGGGACACCAGTACGCCGGGTGGATGGGACACTAGCACGCCGGGTGGATGGGACACCAGTACGCTGGGTGGATGGGACACCAGGACACCGGGTGGATGGGACACCAGCACGCCGGGTGGATGGGACACCAGCACGCCGGGTGAATGGGACACCAGCACGCCGGGTGGATGGGACACCAGCACGCCGGGTGGATGGGACACCAGCACGCCCGGTGGATGGGATACAAGAACCCTTGATAGGCGGGACCCCGGAACCCTGGGTGGATGGAACAACAGCATCTGAGTGTATGTGACTTGTTAAACCTGGGTTGCAAGCGGGTTGGGTGTCACACTAACAACCCGGTTTGGTGGTACAACAGCATCCCGAGAGCATGTGACTTTTTAACCCTGGGTGGCAACCCAATTAAGACAAGACGAACTCGGAATTTAAACACAGGGAAGGAGTCCCCTAGGCGGTATGACATTGACGTAATGAAAATTCCGGCAACTCCTGAGACGTGCAACGCATAAAGGGGTCAGTGAATTACGAGAAACACTGCTGTTCATCCACTGCGCAGCTCTCCTTCAATTTTTAACAAAAGGAAGCGCAAGTTAAGGCATTGGTGTTTCTTTGTTATGATTACGTAGCCTATCTTTTCAAATACCAACCACTTTTCTCATTTTAATATTAGAATAATAAACCATCCGTCTAGCCTGTGTGCACTAATTTCCTATATAAGTTAATTAATGTAAACGAGAATCCCTTAGATATCTAAGATCAAAATGATTTTGAGAACTATCATTTTCATTATTTTGAAAATTCTCTTTTTTTTTTAACCTTTTTTTCCTCAATTTATTAGTATTATTTTTGGGGGGTTCTAGTTTTAAAAAAAACAATTCTCATTGCTAAAGCGTCGTTTTAAGATAAAGTCTACGCATGTGGTAAAGAAAATGTTTTAAAGTATCTCGAAGAGGAAATTTGCTATTTATC
This sequence comes from Lymnaea stagnalis, assembly GCA_964033795.1. Taxonomy (NCBI): domain Eukaryota; kingdom Metazoa; phylum Mollusca; class Gastropoda; family Lymnaeidae; genus Lymnaea; species Lymnaea stagnalis. The sequence goes on from CAXITT010000562.1 coordinate 392,283, forward strand.
TGAAGAAAGTTACACTAGTTCGAATTTCCAAATAAACATTTCAATCAATAGAATATTGGGAAATGTATGCTTTATCCTTATCCAAATTAACTTAGAAAAAAAAAATCACCCGTCAATACATACATGATGCCTTTTGTAAACATGCCATCAAACTAGGCCCATAGAGCATTCTCTACAAAACAATTTTTTTTGTTTTTGTTTGTTTGTTGTTGTTGTTTGTTTTGGTTCTTTTTGACGCTGGTAAAACATTTAAAATAATTAGCAAAGTTAATTGTTGAAAGTCCGGTGTTATGTTGTTTATTATTTTCATTTCCACTTAATCCAGGTCCACATAACGATAGTACAACTCGGAAAAAGAAATATGCCAGAAATGTTCAGGTTAAAGGTCACGGGCATGAGCTACTTTGCAGTAATTTTTCACACAAAAAAAAATACGTTTCACTCAATTGAAAAATGTCAAATGTCTATCTGGCATGTGACTGAATTATTCCTCCGCGTCTAATCTCTAACGTTTGGCAATAAACTATTATCATTATTTTTTCAGAATAACCAAATACTTGTAGGTATCTAGGTGTCCGTCAGGTTTCACCAAAAAAAAAAAAAGAAATCATAGAGATGATGTACAAAACCCGGAGTCGCAAATAAACGAGAACCGCTGCAGAAACTAATAATTAACGTTTCCGACACCGTGGGGATGGGGTTCAAAAAAAAAAAAAAAAAGAAATCATAGAGATGATGTACAAAACCCGGAGTCGCAAATAAACGAGAACCGCTGCAGAAACTAATAATTAACGTTTCCGACACCGTGGGGATGGGGTTCGGGGGGGGGGGAGAGGATGGGTTCTGGCTTAACTCGTTAATTCAGCAGGGTCCTGTTGAAATATGGAGGGGGTCAAAGGTCATGACTGCCCCACGATAAGATCATTACCAAGAGGGTTAGGGAAGGGATGTACAGTGAGAGATAATTAAATTTAGGGGGGAAAAATGGCCTTCCTTGCTTCTTAAACTGGACTGACAGTTCCTTTTGGAGAATACAGGATCCTTTTGTGTCACCACTAGACGTATCATTGAGTCACCACTAGATGTATCATTATATCACAACTAGATGTATCGTGTAGTCACCAAAAGACTTATCAATAAGTCACCACAAGACGTACCATTAAGTCACCACAAGACGTACCATTAAGTCACCACAAGACGTACCATTAAGTCACCACAAGACGTATCATTGAGCCACCACTAGACGTATCATTCTGTAACAGGCGGGCGAAAGTTAACTGAAACCAATATATATTACATATATATATATAGAGAGAGAGAGAGAGAGAGAAATAGAGTGGGTAGTGATCGTGTAGTTGTATTAAATTCATATAGAGTGGGTAGTGATCGTGTAGTTGTATTAAATTCATATAGAGTGGGTAGTGATCGTGCTTCATCTATCTGCCAATGCGTAGTTGCATATAGAGTGGGTAAGGACTGATACTCATCCTGTTATCGTTGGGTAGTGGTGGTTTGGTGCCATTTTAGTAAAGTGTTTACGTGTACCGCCACCATGCTGGTTTTAAAATGAGTTTCTATTATGTGCATTGTGTGCGTTCGCAGTGGCGTAGGAAGGGTTTGTTTTTTGTTGGTTTTTTTTTTGAGGGGCTGGACCGCCCCGGGTGGCATTTGTTTCTTTTTATGAAATGGTGGCATTTTCGGCTCAATCGTTTTTTTCAAGGAAGGGTTGGGGGGGGGAGCTTTGTCCAGCTCTGGCGGCACGAACCCTAGTTACGCTACTGTAGGTACGTGATCAAGCGCACGCGATATCTTTGAACACTTTTAATTCATTTGTTATTATTTCTATATTTTTATTCATGTATTAAAGTCTTTTTTTTTTTAATGTGATGTTATTTTTGCGGATGCAAGTGCCTGTAGCGACCTAGACCTGTTTAACATGGGACAATCAAAGCTCTAGTGTAGCGACCTAGACCTGTTTAACATGGGACAATCAAAGCTCTAGTGTAGCGACCTAGACCTGTTTAACATGGGACAATCAAAGCTCTAGTGTAGCGACCTAGACCTGTTTAACATGGGACAATCAAAGCTCTAGTGTAGCGACCTAGACCTGTTTAACATGGGACAATCAAAGCTCTAGTGTAGCGACCTAGACCTGTTTAACATGGGACAATCAAAGCTCTAGTGTAGCGACCTAGACCTGTTTAACATGGGACAATCAAAGCTCTAGTGTAGCGACCTAGACCTGTTTAACATGGGACAATCAAAGCTCTAGTGTAGCGACCTAGACCTGTTTAACATGGGACAATCAAAGCTCTAGTGTAGCGACCTAGACCTGTTTAACATGGGACAATCAAAGCTCTAGTGTAGCGACCTAGACCTNATGAAAAATTAATTGGGCGACAATTAGATTAGTTTTTGTTGTTGTTTTTTTTCAGTTTTTTTTTTTTTAACCCAGAAACGTATAAATCCCTTTTTTGTTTTTGTCAGCATGCTCTCTAAGTTCTAGATAAAATAAGATATTTTGTTTGCAAATGTACATCAAATGCGCCGTCATAAGTTATTTACACAAATAACATCTAGAACTGAACCAGCCAATATGTTAGTTTGACATAATATCAAGTGCCTGCCATTATGCGAAGCATAACCCTGCGCTTTGGGTTTTTCTCAGAATGAGCCATTCACGTGAGGGGTATCCGTGCGTGATAAGAACCGCTGCTCTTGTGGACAAACAAAGTAAATGGGTTCCCTATGAAAATGTCCTGATAGCGTGGATTTACGGGCCATTACTGGGAAACAATGGGCTGTTCCTTTGGGCATAAAATAAGAATTATATCTCTTTCGTGTTTCAACCGGAGAGGAACGATCTAGAACTGCGAGCCTAATTTATCATGCCTCGTATATTCCTTTGGTTGTTTTTTCTTTCTCTTCATTTTTCTTTCGTCCACAGTCATGTCAGGACCTTTCAAATAAAGAATTTCATGCAACGGGGACATTAGGTTAAAAAATAGATTTCTTGTACGTGTGTTTTTTTTGTGTGTTGTACTTAAGATCTCAGAGCTATCAGTTTAATTTGTTGAGACATAGAAAGACGCTGGTAAATTTCCCCAAATATGAAATGCTTATTTTGCCCCATTTTCTTGTTTAAGGGCGGAGGGGGAGGGGGGAATTCCTTGTCCAGCTGGCTCATGTGCCTCGATGTAGATTTTGTATTGTTGCTTTTTTGGATTTTATTTGTGAAAAAAATATTAATCTTCATATATGGTTGACTTGGTATCGCGATTCCAGCCTTAATAAGGGATGAAGCGTATTTTTGAAAGGAAATTTATTATTATTATGATCTTTAGTATGTGATCAGCGGCGTAGGTGGTGTTAGTGCCAGTCATTAAAAAATGACACTTTTAAAATTAAATAAGTTATGTCTCATAACGGTATCATCAATGTTGTCCGGATGTCTCATAACGGTATCATCAATGTTGTCCGGATGTCTCATAACGGTATCATCAATGTTGTCCGGATGTCTCATAACGGTATCATCAATGTTGTCCGCATGTCTCATAACGGTAACATCAATGTTGTCCCGATGTCTCATAACGGTATCATCAAAGTTGTCAGGATGTCTCAGAACGGTATCATCAATGTTTTCTGGATGTCTTATAACGATATCATCAAAGTTGTCCGAATGTCTAATAACGGTATCATTATTTTTTCTGGATGTCTCAAATTTCATGAAATAACACATCGCAATATCTTTTAAGTAATTTTATTTTTACTACCCCAACCCAGCTCCACCGCCGCCCCTCCCACATTTGAATGATAAAACATGGTTTTCCACTTCATTCTCTCCTCCCCACAAGAGTGATTCCCTAACTACCCCCACCCCCCCCCCCCGCCGCCCCCCCCCCGCCGCGCCCCCCCCCCCCTCAACAAAATCTCTCAGCTCTAGCTAAGTGGAACCAACTACCAGATGAACGTCTCTCCAAACACTGTTTGTATCAGTAGAGGCGTGCTGGCATACAAGGCAGCCGATATAAAAACATACTATCGATATGTTGTGTTAGGATTAATTTGCAACATAACCTTCGGGACGTCAGTGCGGCGCGGGGACCCGGGGGCCGCATCAAAACGTCGGCCGTCCAATCGGCCGTCCAATCGGCCATCAAAACGTAAACCGTCCAATCGGCCGTAAACTCGTGCGTAACCAAACTCACACGCGTAAAAGAACTCCCATTCATGTTGGGACAACTTTAGACATTTGCCGAGATTGAATTGTCTTCTCCTCGTTCGTGCGGCTATGCGGACATCTTGACTGAGATCCTAAAGGAGTTCCCTAGGGATACATTTTTACCACGATACCCTCAGATCTGTGGGATTTTTTTATGTCAAGAATTGGTTTCTTTCACAACCAATGAGTCTCCAGCACACCGAGAACTGATAAAGGGCCAGAGGATAGAGTCTTAGGGTCTCTTAACATTCTCATTGGTATCAAGAAATTGAAATAAAGTCATATCATGTCTTTCATTTGTTTACATTGCACAGTATGTGTTAACGAATTACGTCAAATCGCGTCTTTCATTTGTTAACATTGCACAGTATGTGTTAACGAATTACGTCAAATCGCGTCTTTCATTTGTTAACATTGCACAGTATGTGTTAACGAATTACGTCAAATCGCGTCTTTCATTTGTTAACATTCCTCAGTATGTGTTAACGAATTACGTCAAATCGTGTATTTCATTTGTTAACATTCCTCAGTAAATATTAAGGAATTCCGTTTGAAACGTCTTCAGGAGATATATTTAATTGTTTCGCCTTGTATAATATGTTATTACTGTTTGGATGTTGTTCAGTAGATATATGTGCCAGCTTATGGCGACAGACTGTGATATCATAAGTTTATGGCACAAATTTTGGCAACATGTTATGACATCAGTTTATGACACTTGAATGCCACATCTGACTTTTAAATTCGAAGTAGATCAATGACGTTGACATCGGAAGATCTTCATCACTTCTTAACATAAGTAATTATCTAAAAGATCTGCTCCAATACATGCTTAAACTCTATTACAAAATGTGCTTAAACCCAAGCTCCCAAATGTGCTAAAAGTCTAGCTCCCTTATGTGCCTAAACCCTAACTCCAATATGTGCTTTAACACTAACTTCAATATGTCTTTGAACCCTACCTCACATATTTATTTAAACCCTTACTCTCATAAGTGCTTGAACCCTAGCTCTCATATGTGCTCGAACTACAACTCTCTCTAACTCTCAAATTAAGGCTTGGGAGTTGTAAACTGGAATACAACTTCACAAACCAACGTTTAAATTTTGAAGAAATACTGGTATAATCGCGTCATGGAGAGTCAGAGCTATATACAAAATACAAAAGAAACTAAAACCTCCATCAGCGATGACAGTACCTGTCATCAAACACAGCATAATACTTGGAACTGATAATCCTTTTATGTTATCCTTAACTCCAATGTTTATATATATTTTAGGGATAATTATTTTTTTTAACATATATATATATATATATATATATATATATATATATATATATATATATATATATATATATATATTCTTTTTTTTTATATATATATATATATATATATATATATATATATATATATATATATATATACATAAATATATATATTCTTTTTTTTTAAATAATTATTCTTAAAAATTTCTTCCTTATCTCAATCTGGTGCTTGATTTTTTTTTTTGTTAAGTGAAACTACTCTGTGATCTATGATTTCTTCTTTTAATTTTAACCACACACGTAAGGTGAATTCAACTAGTGTCTCATGGTATTACTGTTTCTATTTGACACTTTTTTTTAAAATTACATTCGTAAAGATTTTTCTTAATTGATTTCGTCTAAATTACAGATTGATCTCAAGACTACCGAATTAGGTGAACGGTGTTCAGCTGTCTTAAGACAAACACGTTTACAAGCTCCACTTGCCCTAGAAAGATGAAATATTCGATATAGAGTTAAATCTCGGATTATTTAACTACTAATGAAACAGCTTCAGCGTGGACTTAATCATGGTATAATCCCATCGTGTCTGCCCACTTTTTCTCTCGGTGTTTGGTTTTTGTTGTTTTTATTACCCAGTGAAGAATCTGCGAGACCTTTGTTACCCAGGGTTCCAAACATATGTGTATCTCTTATCTACGAGTCCTTTGTTATCCAGGGTTCCAAACATATCTGTAGCTCTTATCAACGAGACCTTTGTTACCCAGGGTTCCAAACATGTGTGTATCTCTTATCTACGAGACCTTTGTTACCCAGGGTTCCAAACATATCTTTATCTCTTATTTACGAGACCTTTGTTTCCCAGGGTTCCAAACATGTGTGTATCTCTTATCTACGAGACCTTTGTTACCCAAGGTTCTAAACATATCTTTATCTCTTATCTACGAGTCCTTTGTTACCCAGGATTCCAAACATATGTGTATCTCTTATCTACGAGTCCTTTGTTATCCAGGGTTCCAAACATATATGTGTCTCTTATCAACGAGACCTTTGTTACCCAGGGTTCCAAACATATCTTTATCTCTTATCTACGAGACCTTTGTTTCCCAGGGTTCCAAACATATCTTTATCTCTTATCTACGAGTCCTTTGTTACCCAGGGCTCCAAACATATCTTTACCTCTTATCTTATCTTATCTTATCTTATCTACGAGACCTTTGTTACCCAGGGCTCCAAACATATCTTTATCTCTTATCTTATCTACGAGACCTTTGTTACCCAGGGTTCCAAACATATATTTATCTCTTATCTTATCTTATCTTATCTACGAGACCTTTGTTACCCAGGGTTCCAAACATATATTTATCTCTTATCTACGAGTCCTTTCCATCGAACTATCCAGCCACGTGTGTGTGCAGCCCGTACAATAAGTAGACCACGATAAGTAGACCACGATAAGTAGACCACGATAAGTAGACCACGATAAGTAGACCACGATAAGTAGACCACGATAAGTAGACCACGATAAGTAGACCACGATAAGTAGACCACGATAAGTAGACTACGGTATTATTGCATCTGGGGTTGGCAGGGGGGGGGGAGGTGAGATGGGCGGGGCTTCCGTGACATGTTAATTTATCAAAGATTCTTTTATTTGAAACCGACGTTGCTGTTAAAAATTAGTATTGTTGAGTCTTGATAAAAATTGATTTTAGTTTTCGGAAGAAAGGGACTGATAAATTAAAGGGCCGCTCTTTGTGGAGCAAAGACTATCTACGCCGCGGTTATCCATCAATTCTATTCTCTCTGTGTTTAACAAAAAAACCCGTGTAGAAAGGGGCTTTTGAACGCTCCACTATCGGCCCTTCAATTTCTCTGGAAAACACCATCACTTTTAACTATGTGCCTACTAAAATGTTGGGCAGATAAGGAATAAAATACCGGGATCAAAATATGTTCAAAACGTGATCTAATTACCAAATACACAATCACCAGTGACCTGGTAGAAATCTAATTACCAATTAAAAAATCACAAGTGACCTCGTAGTGATCTAATGCCAAGTGAACAGTCAGTAGTGACCTGGATAAATAATTGATTATAAACAAAAGGAACAACTTGATTTAAAGAATCGGGGCAGACTATTATAGATATTCACAATGCGTTGACATCAAAATATTTTCATTTCTTTCAAAGAAAAGAGAGAAATATATAATGGAGAAATAAGGCATCGGGTGCTGGAAAACAAGGACACCGTATATACATGATATGAGGACAATATAGGATGGACACCATATATATATGATGTAAGGACAATATATACTCCATGATGGACACCATATATATGTATGATATAGGACAATATAGGCACCATGATGGACACCATATTTATGTATATGATGTGAGGACAATATAGGCACCATGATGGACACCATATGTCCATAATGTGAGGACAATATAGACACCATGATGGATCCATGGTGATATTTCATGTCAACAGTCTTTTGGCATCGTGGTACATGACGTAAACACAATTTGGGCACAATGTGCGGAAATGCAGTGTCTGCACTCCGTCTGTATCAAAAATATACCAAAGAACTATACGAAACGTCTGCCATATTCATGAAACTATACCAAGCATCTCATAGCTCAGTGAAACTATACTAAACATCTCATGAAACTATGCCAACAATCTCATGAAACTATAAGAACCATCTCATGAAACTATACCAACCACCTTATGAAACTATACCAACCATCTCATGAAACTATTCCAACCATCTCATGAAACTATACCAACCACCTTATGAAACTATACCAACCATCTCATGAAACTATACCAACCATCTCATGAAACTATACCAACCACCTTATGAAACTATACCAACCATCTCATGAAACTATACCAACCACCTTATGAAACTATACCAACCATCTCATGAAACTATTCCAACCATCTCATGAAACTATACCAACAATCTCATGAAACCAAACCAACCCTCTCATGAAACTATACCAACAATCTCATGAAACCAAACCAACCCTCTCATGAAATTGTAAAAACCATCTCATGAAACTATACCAAACATCTCATGAAACTATACCTACAATCTCATGAAACTATACCAACCATCTCATGAAAATGTACCAACCATCTCATAAAACTATACGAACCCTCTCATGAAATTATACCAACCATCTCATGAAACTATACCAACCATCTCATGAAACTATACCAACCATCTCATGAAATTATACCAACCATCTCATGAAACTGAACCAACCATCTCATGAAACTGTACCAACCATCTCATGAAACTATACCAACCATCTCATGAAACTGTACCAAACATCTCATGAAACTATACCAACCATCTCATGAAACTATACCAACCATCTCATCAAACTATACCAACCATCTCATGAAACTATACCAACCATCTCATCAAACTATACCAACCATCTCATTTCTCCATGTGTTCGCCTGGCTTTAAATCGGCAATAAAGTTTTTATTGAAAATTATTGGATTTTTTTTCCCCTGGCAATTCTTTCCGTGTTCAGGCGGATTACAAAACTCTATTAAGCCACGGAGATTTTTAATGTCACATTTTTTAGTGGGCTGGATTTGGGGCTTTTTAGCTTTTTTTTTAGACTTTCTCCGAACAACAAACAGATAATGATACAAACAAAAAACAGATAAACATTCAAACTACAAACAGATAATCATACAAACTACAAACAGATAACCATAACTACAAACAGATAACTATACAAACTACAAACAGATAACCATGCAAAAAAAAAACATATAACCATACAAACAATTAACAGATAACCATACAAACAACAAAGAGATAACCATACAAACTACAAACAACAAAAAGATAACCACGCACACTGCAAACAGTTAACAACCATGTTGAATCGTAAGCTAAATGCATTCATCCGAAAACTGTTGCTCACAGATTATATAGGATAACACTTGTGGTTATGTCATACATCACCATATCATATCATTTAATTATTTTTAGTTTAAATCTATTCATTTGTCTTCATGTCTGGTGGTAGAGGTCATAATTAGTAGAATAATTAAAGTGCCACTTCAAAACCTTTGAATATTAGTTTATATGTGTATTTATATGTGTATTTATATATGTGCATTTATATATTTTTATTTATATATATGAGTGTATTTATTTATGTTTATTTATATTTTTTTAATGTATATATATATTTATATCTATATTTATATACATGTGGAAGTCATCGTGTGAATTGCCTCCATTTCTTATAGTAAAAATGTAATTGTTTTAAGTTGCGAGCTCGTTCCCAGAAGGTTTTTTGAAGAAAGAAAAAATCTGGAGAATAAGAAAGCGGTAGAGTGAGGGGAAAATTGGAGACAAAGAGAGACGGAAATAGACAAAAATATGAGAGGAAGAGATCGAGAGAGGGGAGGGGGGAAGAGACAGAGAGAAAGAGCACACAAGATAGGTACAGACTGTAAGAGGTAAAGCAAAAAAAAAAAAAGATAGAAATGGATGGGGAGGGAATTAGTGACACAGAGAGAGAGAGAGAGAAGGGAGCGATAGAGAGATAGGGAAAGACGATCCAGAGAGAGGGGAGGGGGGAAGAGACAGAGAGAAAGAGCACAAAAGATAGGTACAGACTGTAAGAGGTAAAGCAAAAAAAAAAAAAGATAGAAATGGATGGGGAGGGAATTAGTGACACAGAGAGAGAGAGAGAGAAGGGAGCGATAGAGAGATAGTGAAAGACGATCCCATTACTTGTTTGAGGGGTGTGTTTACAGTGGCGGACCTCTCATCTCACAGATCTGGTAATCAAACATGACATTTCAGTATGACTCTGTTTGCAAAGTTAAATTCGAGAACTCATCAATTCTTTCACGCTCAAATCTCCCTCGGGACTACCAGCCCTTCTGTAGCTCACTCTTGAAAGAAGACACACACACATGAACAGACCTGCTCACCACACACACATGACAGACATAAACATCATACTTGAACAGACACACACCATATGCGTATTACACACATATACATACACACACGAAACATGGACACACATGACACATGGGCACACATGACACACGGGCACACATGACACACGAACACACATGACACACGGGCACACATGACACATGGGCACACTTGACACACGGGCACACACGACACACGGGCACAAACGGGCACACATGACACACGGGCAAACATGACACACGGGCAAACATGACACACATGACACATGGGCACACATGACACACGGGCACATATGACACACATGACACATGGGCACACATGACACTCACGACACACGGGCAAACATGACACACACATGTACAAGGAAACGCCAACTGGTGTTAAGCTCATGACATGGTTGAGCAGCTTTCGATGTGACGTTTCTCTTACTTCAACCTGTCCTACTAAGTCGTTCCCTGGTACCCTGGGAAAGTAAGTACATTTCTCGGTGGTCAACAGATGTCTGGGTCAGTAACTTATCAGAGAGAGTGTTTTGGGTGGGTGTGTGAGGTGGCGTGGGGGGGGGGACTCGGCGACGATTTATTTCGGGCAGAGGGCTATCAATCATTGATCGGTGAGTTACCACCTGGACGTGGCAGACCTCAAAAGTGGTCAATACCAAAATTGTGGGGAGAGGTGTGTGTGGATAGGTGTGGAAGGGTGAGTGGTTGGAGTTGATTGCTACAGCTACAGATGGTCATGTCCAATGGAGAACAATGACGTCTGGGGTTAACTAATTTCTATTACTTAATTTGCAGTGGATTACTCTCATATGAGTTATCGCCAGCTCGCGACAAGGGGTTTCATCTTGGGATTCAAGACAACCACAAAGTACTGTAGTCTGATTACTTTACACTTACATGGAATTCAAAACAAGTCTACAACGAATTTCATTAAAATAAAATGAACTTGTTTGTTTACATTAAATTTACAACACTTCTTAGAAATTACAATCGTAGAAGCATCAAAATCAGTAGTTTGAGAGCTTATCTTCAAATCCAGCTGAATACAGCAACCAGGCTATATGACAACCAGGCTACATGACAAAGTCATATGGCAACCAGGCTATATGACAACAAGGTCATATGGCAAACAGGATAAATTGCAACCAGGCTGTATGGCAACCAGGCTAAAAGGTAATCAGGCTATATGGCAACCAGGCTGTATGGCACCAGGCTGTATGGTGTCCAGACTATATAGCAAACAGACTATACGCGAATTGACGTAAGAAAAAAGGTGGGAGCAAGCATAAACTAACATGCCCCTTTCTAACTGTGAATTCAGACCGAGGCATTGAAGGTCACATGACCTTGAACATAAACATCCAATGTAAGGATATTTTTTCCTTCACCATAGCAAGCGCATGATTGTTTGGCCAGTGCCGACGTCGGGCAAAGGATTCTCTCCATCAAAATAACACAAATGAATCATGATAAAATAATACATCTATCTTGATATAGTGTACCCCGTCTTGATATAGTGTACCCCGTCTTGATATAGTGTACCCCGTCTTGATATAGTGTACCCCGTCTTGATATAGTGTACCCCGTCTTGATATAGTGTATCCCGTCTTGATATAGTGTACCCCGTCTTGATATAGTGTACCCCGTCTTGATATAGTGTACCCCGTCTTGATATAGTGTACCCCGTCTTGATATAGTGTACCCCGTCTTGATATATTGTATCCCGTCTTGATATAGTGTACCCCGTCTTGATATAGTGTACCCCGTCTTGATATAGTGTACCCCGTCTTGATATAGTGTATCCCGTCTTGATATAGTGTAACCCGCCGTCTTATTGACAAGCGGCGTTGGATAAGGAAAATCTAAAAAGAACTTCGCCATATCTAAGAGAGGAGGAAGTTCATCACCACCACCTCTCCGGCCTGGAGTCTCGTGGTGAATATATATATATATATGTGTGTGTGTACTTAAATGAAGAAACACAATGATCATAATTATTAACTACCACAAGATTGTTCAGAGATCCACATGATTAAAGCAATATATTTTAAAGGCATGGTATTAATATGCATTAAAGTAAAACGATCAAAATCGATGGCTAAGGCTTTTAGTTATATTTCTGCCGGCTTTTCGTCTCACACACGTGGTTCGCAAGCGTGATGTGATTAGAAAGACCGTGATTTGGCTGAAACGCAGCATATACCTAGGGTGGAGGGTGGTGTACCATTGTCTGAACTCAGACTTTGGGGTTTGATCATGGCCAACTCAGACTTTGGGGTTTGATCATGGCCAACTCAGACTTTGGGGTTTGATCATGGCCAACGAAATAATTTGCGCATGCGCGGTCAAAACTCCCATGAGTTTAACTCACCCATGGCCGGGGGAGGGTTGGGGGGTGGGGGTTTACTGCGACTCGATGGTTGGGTACACCCTTCAATGCACTTAGTGGGTCGGGGCAAGGACGACAGTAGACGGGGAATACCTCCAACTAAAACCAAAGACTTGGGGGTTTGATCAGGGCCAACGAAATAATTTGCGCATGCGCGGTCAAAACTCCCATGAGTTTAACTCACCGATGGCCGGGGGAGGGTTGGGGGGTGGGGGTTTACTGCGACTCGATGGTTGGGTACACCCTTCAATGCACTTAGTGGGTCGGGGCAAGGACGACAGTAGACGGGGAATACCTCCAACTAAAACCAAGAAGGGGTGTGTGATCTAGCAAGGTGTGTTACTACACCACGGTATGGAAACTTTTAGGGTGGCGCCTGATTGTTATGCATCCTGAATGGGGTGGGGGAGAAATGGTGTGGAGAGAGTGTGGGACTGGAGGGTGAGTGGTTGGGGTCGAGTGTTAAAGATGCAAATTGTTATTTTCAATGGAGACCGATTACGTCATTTGCATACAATCCCTCTTGCCGTGGTAATGTCCATGGGATAGAAATGACCTAAAGACAGATGCGCAGTTGTTTGGAATTCTATGACTTCAGACTATCCAACCCTGACTCCGGCATGAGAAGTCACGTGGCGTTGTAGTCCCATAAATGCTGTGGCGACCTCAAGGTAGCAGCACTAGTCCCTTAATCGATAATAAGAATAGGTATATATATATATATATTGTTACGCACTGACTTGTATTGGGAGAAATGAATCTCCTATTTTAAATGTGTGGCTCGTTCAAACAGTGCCTAACAAAGGACGATCCCATATAGAAATACATTAACACAAGTACGTCACCCAAGACAGTACCCATTAAATTAATAAGATTTAATTCAGTAATAATATAATTATAAACAAAAGAAATATAATTACAACTTACAGAGTATGGTAGAACTGGTACCGGTACACAATTAGTAAAATGTGCCAATGAATGAAGAATGCGAATAGACACATGTAAGCACACAAAGAATAATACACGTCTCGTGAAGGTAAAAATATGTATCCGAATCTCTCTGAATCTCCGACCCTCTGTGCCTGTCAATCCTTTATATATGTGGGTCTACCGACGCGCCTAGAAACGCCTTTACTTTTCCAGAACAAATCGAGAGCCTTCGATAAGACACTAGTAGGCATACTAACACCATCTGTCAAAACTCATCACATCCATCTGTCAAACCTCATCACATCCATCTGTCAAAACTCATCACATCCATCTGTCAAACCTCATCACATCCATCTGTCAAACCTCATCACATCCATCTGTCAAAACTCATCACATCTATCTGTCAAAACTCATCACATCCATCTGTCAAACCTCATCACATCCATCTGTCAAAACTCATCACATCCATCTGTCAAACCTCATCACATCCATCTGTCAAAACTCATCACATCTATCTGTCAAAACTCGTCACATCCATCTGTCAAAACTCATCACATCCATCTGTCAAAACTCATCACATCCATCTGTCAAAACTCATCACATCCATCTGTCAAACCTCATCACATCCATCTGTCAAAACTCATCACATCCATCTGTCAAACCTCATCACATCCATCTGTCAAACCTCATCACATCCATCTGTCAAACCTCATCACATCCATCTGTCAAAACTCATCACATCCATCTGTCAAAACTCATCAGATCCATCTGTCAAAACTCATCACATCCATCTGTCAAACCTCATCACATCCATCTGTCAAACCTCATCACATCCATCTGTCAAAACTCGTCACATCCATCTGTCAAAACTCGTCACATCCATCTGTCAACCCCCCAATGCTCAATATCACATTTTATCAAGGATGTGTAAGATAAAGTTTGTTTAGGAATTGTTTGATTGTCCTTCCAACAAGAAATTGATGCTAACTAACTTTTTAGTACAATTGACCACAAAGCACATGTGTTCACGGCTCTATGGTCACAGGCCACAAAGCACATGTGTTCACGGCTCTATGGTCACAGGCCACAAAGCACATGTGTTCACGGCTCCATGATGGTAGACCACAAAGCACACGTGTTCACGGCACTATTATCACAGACCACAAGGCACATGTGTTCACGGCTCTATGGTCACAGGCCACAAGACACATGTGTTCACCTCTCTATGATCACAGACCATAAAAGCTCATATGTTCGCGGCTCCATGAGCACATATCACTAAGCACGTGTGTTCACGGCTTAAGTTAGTAGTTTTTAAAAAAATGTAAACAGAACGGTTTCGACTGATTAGCCGATTGCGGACATAGAACCGATAATAAAGAGAAATTGGATTATTAATCCGATAAAGACGATGACAGAAATACAATTACGAAAGCCAGGTGAGGAGAAATTAAACACTTTGATAAACGTGCAACACCTGGATCATTGAGTGTATCGAATCGATTAAATATTTCTTTCTTTTTAAAGAATGAATGAAAGGGAGGGTTGATATAAAGTTGATCCACGTTGATCTCATGTTTTCAAAATGAAGATGTCAATCAACATTAAAATATTACCTTCTTTCCATGTAATCATCTGTCAAACCTCATCACATCCATCTGTCACGCCTCATCACATCCAACCATCAAACTCATCACACCCTTCTGTCAAACCTCATGACATCCATCTGTCAAACCTCATCACATCCATCTGTCAAACCTCATCACATCCATCTGTCACGCCTCATGACATCCATCCGTCAAACCTCATCACATGCATCTGTCAAACCTCATGACCTCCATCTGTCAAACCTCATCACATCCATCTGTCAAAACTAATCACATCCATCTGTCAAACCTCATCACATCCATCTGTCAAAACTCATCACATCCATCTGTCAAACCTCATCACATCCATCTGTCAAAACTCATCACATCCATCTGTCAAACCTCATCACATCCATCTGTCAAAACTCATCACATCCATCTGTCAAACCTCATCACATCCATCTGTCAAAACTCATCACATCCATCTGTCAAACCTCATCACATCCATCTGTCAAAACTCATCACATCCATCTGTCAAACCTCATCACATCCATCTGTCAAAACTCATCACATCCATCTGTCAAACCTCATCACATCCATCTGTCAAAACTCATCACATCCATCTGTCAAACCTCATCACATCCATCTGTCAAAACTCATCACATCCATCTGTCAAACCTCATCACATCCATCTGTCAAAACTCATCACATCCATCTGTCAAACCTCATCACATCCATCTGTCAAACCTCATCACATCCATCTGTCAAACCTCATCACATCCATCTGTCAAACCTCATCACATCCATCTGTCAAACCTCATCACATCCATCTGTCAAACCTCATCACATCCATCTGTCAAAACTCATCACATCCATCTGTCAAAACTCATCACATCCATCTGTCAAAACTCATCACATCCATCTGTCAAACCTCATCACATCCATCTGTCAAACCTCATCACATCCATCTGTCAAAACTCGTCACATCCATCTGTCAAAACTCGTCACATCCATCTGTCAAAACTCATCACATCCATCTGTCAAAACTCATCACATCTATCTGTCAAAACTCATCACATCCATCTGTCAAAATCCATCTGTCAAAACTCATCACATCCATCTGTCAAAACTCATCACATCCATCTGTCAAAACTCATCACATCCATCTGTCAAACCTCATCACATCCATCTGTCAAAACTCATCACATCCATCTGTCAAAACTCATCACATCCATCTGTCACGCCTCATCACATCCATCTGTCAAACCTAATCACATCCATCTGTCAAACCTCATCACATCCATCTGTCAAAACTCATCACATCCCTCTGTCAAACCTCATCACATCCATCTGTCAAACCTCATCACATCCATCTGTCAAACCCCATCACATCCATCTGTCACGCCACATCACATCCATCTGTCAAACCTCATCACATCCATCTGTCAAACCTCATCACATCCATCTGTCAAACCTCATCACATCCATCTGTCAAAACTCATCACATCCATCTGTCACGCCTCATCACATCCATCTGTCAAACCTCATCACATCCATCTGTCAAACCTAATCACATCCACCTGTCAAACCTCATCACATCCACCTGTCACGCCTCATCACATCCATCTGTCACGCCTCATCACATCCATCTGTCAAAACTCATCACATCCATCTGTCAAACCTCATCACATCCATCTGTCAAACCTCATCACATCCATCTGTCACGCCTCATCACATCCATCTGTCACGCCTCATCACATCCATCTGTCAAAACTCATCACATCCATCCGTCAGACCTCATCACATCCATCCGTCAAACCTCATCACATCCATCTGTCACGCCTCATCACATCCATCTGTCACGCCTCATCACATCCATCTGTCAAACCTCATCACATCCATCTGTCAAACCTCATCACATCCATCTGTCACGCCTCATCACATCCATCTGTCACGCCTCATCACATCCATCTGTCACGCCTCATCACATCCATCTGTCAAAACTCATCACATCCATCCGTCAAACCTCATCACATCCATCTGTCAAACCTCATCACATCCATCTGTCACGCCTCATCACATCCATCTGTCACGCCTCATCACATCCATCTGTCAAACCTCATCACATCCATCTGTCACACCTCAATGCTATCACCCCTGCTCCTCTCAATCCCCCGTACCGCCTACCGTCTCCTCCATTCCTCTAATACTCTCGGTGCTCTTGTGTTTCACTGACCTACACCAAACAGATTGTGTCTAGTCATTTAGGACTGAGCCCCTCTAGCCTCCCTCTCACGAGTACCTACTGCTCTGAATGAAATATTATGACAAGTTTCCCAATCCTGACACTAACACAGGTGATTAACACCAATTAAACAATACCTTTATACATCCTTTAAAAATTTAATATTTATCAATTTAAAAAAAAAAAAAAAAAAAAAAATTGGGGGGG
>CAXITT010000562.1:410210-440210 GCA_964033795.1 Lymnaea stagnalis
GGGGGGGAGGGGTTTAGCCTGACAATTTAATAAGATGTGTTGTCATCATCAAAGAGTCCGTGTGCCAAGTTTCAATTCGATAGGTTGACTGGAAGCGGGTCAGTTAGCCGTCCGAAGGTTTCGCCACTCATCCAGCCAGAGAGAACCACACGAAACATGAGCGACGATAATATGAAGGATTTAAAAAGTCCCGGTTTTCTGAGCTCTCCCAAGTCAGGACCGCGCCAGCATCGTGTATAGACCTACCTCCACAGAAATATCACCGGCCTGTACAGGTATAACCTTTACTGCCATGACCTAGCTGTACTGACGTGGCGTATTTGCACTGATATCGCCTACCTGGACTGACATCGCGTCCGTGTAATAAAATAACCTTCCTGTACATTCATCGCTTAAAAGTAATGAAATCTGTAGTGAGTTTAAATATTTGGGCTCTCGTCCTCTACTTCTGTTGGAAACATCTATGAACCATAACATAACGACTCTATAACGACCAAATAACGACAATATAACAACATTTAACGACATAATAATAACATTATAACAACATTATACCTATGGATGCTAGAATACAAAATAGATACTTCCATGTCTAGGCAGTGAAATAGTTGTAGAGATGTGTCCTAGTGGAGGGTCTCATTGGTGAGGTGATCGAGATGTGTCCTAGTAGAGGGTCTCATTGGTGAGGTGGTAGAGATGTGTCCTAGTTGAGGGTCTCATTGGTGAGGTGATCGAGTTGTGTCCTAGTGGAGGGTCTCATTGGTGAGGTGGTAGAGATGTGTCCTAGTGGAGGGTCTCATTGGTGAGGGGAACGAGATGTGTCCTAGTGGAGGGTCTCATTGGTGAGGTGGTAGAGATGTGTCCTAGTGGAGAGACAAGTTGCTGGGTGGTAGAGATGGGTCGTAGTGAAGGGAAAAGTTGTTGGGTGGTAGTGACGTGTCCTAGTTGAGGGACAAGTTGGTGGGTGGTAGAGATGTGTCCTACTGGAGCGACAAGTTGCTGGGAGGTAGAGATGTGTCCTAGTGGAGGGACAAGTTGGTGGGTGGTAGAGATGGGTCGTTAGTGAAGGGAAAAGTTGGTGGGTGGTAGAGACGTGTCTTAGTTGAGGGACAAGTTGGTGGGTGGTAGAGATGGGTCGTTAGTGAAGGGAAAAGTTGGTGGGTGGTAGAGACGTGTCTTAGTTGAGGGACAAGTTGGTGGGTGGTAGAGATGTGTCCTACTGGAGCGACAAGTTGCTGGGAGGTAGAGATGTGTCCTAGTGGAGGGACAGGTTGGTGGGTTGTAGAAATGTGTCCTAGTCGAGGGAGAAGTTGGTGGGTTGTAGAGATGTGTCCTAGTGGAGGGACAAGTTGGTTAGGTGGTAAAGATATGTCCTAGTGGAGCGACAAGTACGTGGGTGGAAGAGATGTGTCCTAGTGGAGGGACAAATTAGTGGGTGGTAGAGATCTGTCATAGTGGATGGTCTCATTAGTTAGGTGGTAGAGATGTGTCCTAGTTGAGGGACAGATTCGTGGGTGGTAGAGATGTGTCCTAGTGGAGCGACAAGTTCCTGGGTTCTAGAGATGTGTCCTAGTGAAGGGACAAGTTGATGGATGGAAGATTTGTGTCCTAGTGGATGGTCTCATTGGTAAGGCGGTAGAGATATGTCCTAGTGGAGGGACAAGTAGGTGGGTGGTAGAGATGTGTCCAAGTTGAGAGACAAGTTGGTGGATGTTAAAGATGTGTCCTAGCTGATGGTCTCAATGGTGAGGTGGTAGAGATGTGTCCTAGTGGAGCGACAGTTCCTGGGTGGTAGAGATGTGTCCTAGTGGAGGGACAAGTTTGTTGGTGGTAGAGATGTGTCCAAGTGGAGGGACAAGTTGGTGGCTGGTAGAGATGTGTCCTAGTGGAAAGACAAGCTGGTGGCTGGTAGAGATGTGTCCTAGTGTAGGGACAAGTTGTGGGTGGTAGAGGTGTGTGCTATTGGAGGGACAAATTGGTAGGTTTTAAAGATATGTCCTAGCGGGTGTGTGGTAGAGATGTGTCCTATTCGAGGGACAAGTTGGTGGGTCGTCGAGATGTGTCCTAGTTGAGGGACAAGTTGGTGGGTGGTAGAGATGTGTCCTACTGGAGCAACAAGTTGGTGGGTGGTAGAGATCTGTGCTAGTGGACGGTCTCATTAGTGAGGTGGTAAAGAGATGTCCTTGTGGAGGAACAAGTTGGTGGATGGTAGAGATGTGTCCTAGTGGCGTGATAAGCTGGTGGGTGGTAGAGTTGTGTCCTAGTGGAGGGACAAGTTATTGGGTTGTAGAGATGTGTCCTAGTGGAGGGATAAGTTGGTGGGTGGTAGAGATGTGTCCTAGTGGAAAGACAAGCTGGTGGGTGGTAAAGATATGTCCTAGTGGAGGGACAAGTTGGTGTGTGGTAGAGATGTGTCCTATTCGAGGGACAAGTTGGTGGCTGGTCGAGAAGTGTCCTAGAGGAGGGACAAGTTGGTGGGTGGGTAGAGATGTGTCCTAGTGGAGGAACAAGGTTGTGGATGGTAGAGATGTTTCCTAGTGAAGGGAAAAGTTGGTGGATGGTAGAGATGTATCCTATTGGATGGACAAGTCTGTGGGTGGTATAGATGTGTCCTAGTGGAGGGACAAGTCAGTGGGTGGTAAAGATGTGTCCTAGTTGAGGGTCAAGTTGGTGAGGTGGTAGAGATGTGTCCCAGTGGAGGGACAGGTAGTGGATGATAGAGATGTGTCCTAGTGGAGAGTCTACTTGGTTATGTGAAAGACATGTGTCCTTGTGGTGAGTCTCATTGTTGAGGGGATAGAGATGTGTCCTGGTGGAGGGTCTCATTGTTGAGGAGATAGAGATGTGTCCTAGTGGAGGGACAAGTTTGTGGGTGGTAGAGATGTCGTGTTACAGGAGAGGAACACGTTGGTGGCTAATAGAGATGTGTCCTAGATGAGGGTCACGTTAGTAAGGTGGGAAAGATATGTCCTTGTGGAGGGAAAAGTTGTTGTGTGACACAGATGTCTCGTAGTGGAGGGACATGCTGGTCAGGTGTTTGCGATGTGTCCTAATGAATGGACAATTTGGTGGATGATAGAGATGTGTCCTATTGGAGGAACACTTTGGTGGGTGATAGAGATGTGTCCTAGTGAAGAAACATGCTGGTGAGGTGGTAGAGATGTGTTTTAGTGGAGGAACAAGTTGGTGATATGGTAAAAATGTGTCCTAGAGGAGAAACAGGTTGTTGAGGTGGTCGAGATGTGTTCTAGTAGAGTGACAAGTTGGTGAGGTGGTAAAGATGTGTCCTAGAGGAGGAACAGGCTGCTGAGTGGTAGTGATGTGTCCTAGTGGAGGAAATGGCTGCTGGGTGGTAGAGATGTTGTGGAGGGACAAGTTGCTGAGGTGGTCGAGATGTGTCCTAGTAGAAGGACAAGTTGGTGAGGTGATAAAGATGTTATCTAGTGGAGGGAAAAGTTGTTGAGGTGGTAAAGATGTGTCTTAGTGGAGGAAAAGGCTGCTGAGTCGTAGTAATGCGTCCTAGGGGAGGGACACGTTGATGTGGCAATGATTTTTCCTAGTTGAGGGACAAGTTGTTGATGTTGTAAAGATGTGTCCAAGCGGAGTGACAAGCGAGTTAGATGGTAGAGACTGAACTGCCATTAAGGCTGTGGTTTGACTACATAGTTGTAATGTCACGGTTTAATAGACAGGGATGGAAGGATTTGATAAAATTTGTTATTGTTTGAAAGTGAAGAATTATTGCTATTCCAGCAACTGAGGTCATAAAATTGTTTATGTCTACAAATGTTGTCCACCCCCCAAACATATAAAAACCCTAACCCCCAAACATAAAAAAAAAATTAATTGAATGAAACTGATTATTATCTCGACCTATTCGATGGCCTAGTCATTCGAAAATTTCGCGCCAGCAATATTATATTCGCATGAATGAGGATTTTGAAAGGACTTATGTTAATGAGGCTAATTTGAATAGTGGCTAAGCAGTATCAAACAAGATCGACATCTGGTTTCATAAAAACTTGATTTCAAAGTGAACGGAAGAAAGCCAGTGTTTAAAATGATTGAATTTGCGTGTGGTGGCAGACGTGAAAGAGAATGCTGGGTGACAGCTTGTCAAAGGTCGTGCTGTATCAAATGTGCCAGGCTTTTACATTTTGCAAGGCTTGTATAATATGCGAATCTTGCATGATGTGCTAGTCGTGTATGATGTGTGGGGACTGGTAGGGTGTGTGAGGCTTGTAGGGTGTGAGGCTTATATGATTTTTGAGGCTTGTGCCATGTGTTAGTCTTGTCATTTGTGTTAGGCTTGTATGATATGTTAGGCTTGTAGATATATGGTGCTTGTAGATATGTGAGGCATGTATGCTATGTGAGACTTTTTGTTATGTGACGCTTGTTTGATAGGTTAGACTTGTATGAAATGTTAGGCTTGTAGATATGTTAGGCTTGTAAGATATGTGAAACTTTTATGATATTTAAGTCGTGTATGATATAGGAGGCTTGTATTATATTTGAGGCTTGTACGATGCGTGATACTTATATGATGTGTGATACTAGTACGATGTGTAAGGCTTGTATGATGTGTGAGGCGTGTATGATGTGTGATACTAGTACGATGTGTGAGGCTTGTATGATGTGTGAAGTACATGTTATTTGCATAAACGATTGTATTGCATTGCAGAGTTCTGTTCAAGCCTAAAAATCTGTTGCCTTTTAGTATTCACCATTGTGCAAGGAATTTTGTAACCATACCAGAGCTTATGCAAAGTATAATGCATTAACGATATGTAAATTGTTGAGGCATAAAGTATGTTTACCGTTGCGAGTGCAGAACTACTTGTTTCTGCTAATAAAGATTGTATGTTAAAAGTAGAAAATATCAAACTATGGTGCGCATGTCCTTGGTGCACTGCCGTGTGTGACATCATTAAACATTGAAAATTTGTTTGTGGTACTTTTAAAAGATTGAAGGTATTAACCTTTTTAAATGTATTTTCTGAATACTTTTGATACTTGAATTTCAGGGGTGATTTGCACAGTGGCTCTACTAATCGGAGCCAGGTTAAATTACTGTGAAATTAATATCAAACTCATGTTATACTAATGTGCAAATAATGTGATTCTAATGTGAAACTAATGTGATACTATTGTGCAAATAATGTGATTCTAATGTGAAACTAATGTGATACTAATGTGATACTATTGTGCAAATAATGTGATTCTAATATGAAACTAATGTGAAACTAATGTGAAACTAATGTGATACTAATGTCATATAAATAAACAGCCAAGGGAATGTCATATAATAATACAGATGGTTCAAAAAGGATTCCGCCTCATTAGGCATACGGTGTGTTGTGTACGTGGCACAGCCATACGGTGTGTTGTGTACTTGACACAGCCATAGGGTGTGTTGTGTACTTGACACAGCCATACGGTGTGTTGTGTACTTGACACATCCATACGGTGTGTTGTGTACTTGACACAGCCTTACGGTGTGTTGTGTACTTGACACAGCCATAGGGTGTGTTGTGTACTTGACACAGCCATAGGGTGTGTTGTGTACTTGACACAGCCATACGGTGTTTTGTGTACTTGACACAGCCATAGGGTGTGTTGTGTACTTGACACAGCCATAGGGTGTGTTGTGTACTTGACACAGCCATAGGGTGTGTTGTGTACTTGACACAGCAAAAGAGTGTGTTGTGTACTGACACAGCCATAGGGTGTGTTGTGTACTTGACACAGCCATAGGGTGTGTTGTGTACTTGACACAGCCATAGGGTGTGTTGTGTACTTGACACAGCCATACGGCGGGTTGTGTAACTGAAACAGTCATAGTGTGTGCTATGTACTTTATACAGACATAGTTTGTGTTAAATACTTTATACGGTGATTGTGAGTTTCATCCATTGACACTGTTGAATGACTAACGAACTCTTCCATGTTTAAACCATCGTTTGGTCACAGATCAAAGTTCATCTGTTGATTTGGGATGGGTCAAAAACATTTATAAAAATTATTACATCTTTCAGATACGATGTATCAATGGCTGTATGAAATGCGTGGATGTAATGCGTGGATGTAATTAGTGTATGTAATGAGCTGATGTAATGCGTGGATGACATGCGTGGATGTTATGCGTGGATGTTATGCGTGGATGTTATGCGTGGATGTTATGCGTGGATGTTATGCGTGGATGTTATGCGTGGATGTTATGCGTGGATGTTATGCGTGGATGTTATGCGTGGATGTAATGAGTGGGTGTAATTCGTGGATGTAATGAGTGGATGTAATGTGTGGATGTATTGAGTGAATGTGATTAGTGGATGCAATGAGTGGATACTGAGTCGATGTAATGAGTGCTTCAACTCGTTCACTGACCCTCACTTTCCTGTCTATCTCTCTGAACTGTTGCTTCCTTACATCCCCACAAGACAATTACGTTCTTCCATTGACAGTAGAACCCTCTAAACCCCAAGAACCAAACTTAAGACCATCGGTGAACGCTCCTTCTACTTCCATGGGCCCACGTTCTGGAACCAGCTCCCCTTCCATATCCGTCATTGTGAAACCTCGTCCATTTTCAAAAAGTCCTTTAAAACTCATCTGTTTAGGTCCGCCTTTGACCTGTGATGCACCCTCCTTGCCCTGCCTCATTTTCTGTTTCGGGTTGATCCTGAAGTATAGGCCAAAACGTTTTAAAGTGTCCTCGTTTTATAGCCATTTTAATTGTTTCTATAGTATGGTGGTTACTATCCTAGTGTCTCATTTTTATTTTACTTAGTTTACATGTTTTTAATAATTGTAAAGCGCTTAGAGCTTTATGGTAAGCGCTATATAAAAATGCCTAAATAAATAATAAATAAATAAATAATGAGTGGATATGTAGAGTGAATGTGATAAGTTGATGAAATGAGTGGATGCAATGAGTGTATGCAATGAGTGTTGTTTGCAATGAGTGAAAGTAATGAGTGGATAAAATATGGATGTACTGAGTGGATGTACTGAGTGGATGTAATGCGTGGATGTAATGAGTCAGCATGAACATTGGTTACCAGTGTTAATCGTTATTACGTCAGTAGCAATAAAATGTAATTGACAAATCATTGATTGAATCTTTTAAAACAAACAGGTTCTAGGCCGGCCTCCTCCCACTCAACGTGTCCGAATGGATGCCTAATATCCCGACTTAGGAATGCCAATATCCCTTCTAGTTATCCAATGATAGAACAATGATGTCGCCAAGAAACACTCATTAATCGTCTGTCCCAATCACGTGACGGTCAGATTTGAACCCATGCAAGGTCAATTTTTGTTTGTAGAAGTTAGAACTGCCGTCTCGCGTTATCGCCACGAGAACAGATCGGAAGTCACGTGAGACAATGCCGGGCGCGAGCGGACAATGGAGCGCACAGTGCGACTAGGGATTCTAATCGTCTGCTCCATCACCGGGCGCTACGTTCATATCCCGCGGCTTGATTACGCTACAAGTCTGCGTAGCCAGAGTTGCCGCGCATTAAATCTTGTTTACGTCACAAGAGGGTGGCCTTGCGTCGGGGGAAATTCGGCCAGCGTAGTTTACGTCAGCGGTTCTCAATTAGGTCATATGATTATTAAAATGGGTGGTAGCTAGGTTGGGGGGGGGGGTCACCATTCACCGACTTAGGGAAGTACTGATAGTGGTTATTATGAACGTTGGGATTGGTCACATGACTTCAGTCTAATACTAGCATTACGCGACAGAAGTGAAATAGCCCTGGGTGATTATAATTACGTGTGGCGCAGTCGTCGGCAAATCGCGGCTTTCGACCTGAGTGCGGTTCGGCCAGCCGACCACAAATCGGTTTTGACAAAGAAATTTGGCTCTCAAAATTGTTTAAATCGTCCTGCTGCTGATATTTGGCTCTATTAGACCACTGCACTGGGGTATAAAGAGACATGTCGACCACTGCACTGGGGTATAAAGAGACATGTCGACCGCTGCACTGGGGTATAAAGAGACACGCCGTAGAGCCATCATTCAAACAGTGGTTGCTCTACTTCTGTGGGTGTGTTCAAAATCAACCCTTTTGTATTGTCCTAAACGTTTTTTGTGTATTAAACATATTATTATTATCATTTTAAGTGGTTTTATATAGCGTGGTACCCCAGCCTAGGGGGAATTGATATACATTAATTTAAAAAACCCAAAACAAATGTATATTTAAAACTATTTACATGTCAGGCCATAGACGACACCCACCAGCATCGTTTTTTCGGTCAGAGGCTGGAATCAGCCAGGAAAGGAGAGTTTAAAGAGATGTGTTTTGAGTGCAGTTTTGAAGGCTGTGATGGTCGGTATATTGCGGATGTGTAATGGAAGAGAATTCCACTGTTTAGGGGCACAGAAAGAGAACGATCGTTCACCGTATGTTTTTGTGCGATTCTTGGGGTTAGAAAAAATACGCGCGTCTGCGGAGGAGCGAACTTGTCTAAGGGGTGATTAGCCAGAAAGAAGTGCTGCAAGATGGAACGGCAAGAATTCGAGAAAAAGTTGTTGCAGAGAACAGAGAGTTTGTAATAAATACGTGCTTGTACAGGGAGTCAATGAAGTGAATAAAGTAGTGGTGTTTTCGAAAACGATGTATGTGTGTTAAATATAAACATTTTTGTATTGTCCAACACTTTTTTTGTGTGTTAGACATAAACATTTTTGTTGGAGGGGGGTGTGGGGGTGTATTCTGGAGCTGCTCATCACGTGATGTTAATTTCCATAATAAGTCTTCGTCATTCACGACACGCAACTTCCGGCTTTAACCTCGAACACTGGTTGAGCTCAAATGTTTCTGTGTGAACTGAAACCATAAGGCAATGGGTTAAGAACCATCTGTCTAGGGTCTTGGACAGGGCTGTTACGGTAAGTTAGAAGGCATTGGTGGTCTTTGGGAAAACTATTGTTTAACACGAAGTCTTTTGTGAGGAATATAAATTAGAAACGGTGAGCAAAAGCCAAGAAGACCAGGAGAGAAACAGAGTCATGGAGACCAGGAGAGAAACAGAATAAGAGCTAGGTAAAAAAATTAGACAGAGAGAGAGAGAGAGAGAGACAGAGAGAGAGAGAGAGAGCCAGGGAGACCTGGAGAGAAACAGAGCCAGAGCTAGAGACTAAATGAGAGAGATCAAGAGACACCCACAGCGTGACACATTCACACACGCAGTGTGTGTGTGTGTGTGTGAGAGAGGGAGAGAGAGATTGGGGGGGGGGAGAGAAAGAGGGAAAACCCCCACACCTGAAATGCTGCCAATGACCATTTAATTGTTAATGTCAGGGACGCAGTGATGCCCCGTAGTTTGTGTGTGTGTGTCTATGTGTGTATGTGTGTGTGTGTGTGTGTGTGTGTGTGTGTGTCACACTGCTGTTTAAGCGTTCCACGTCACGTTTGTTGTACATGATTCCACCCATTGGAACCAGGTCCAGTCTTCACGTGGTCCACCAGGTCCAGTCTTCACGTGGTCCACCAGGTCCAGTCTTCACTTGGTCCACCAGGTCCAGTCTTCACGTGGTCCACCAGATCCAGTCTTCACGTGGTCCACCAGGTCCAGTCTTCACGTGGTCCACCAGGTCCAGTCTTCACTTGGTCCACCAGGTCCAGTCTTCACTTGGTCCACCAGGTCCAGTCTTCACGTGGTCCAACAGGTCCAGTCATCACTTGGTCCACCAGGTCCAGTCTTCACGTGGTCCAACAGGTCCAGTCTTCACGTGGTCCACCAGGTCCAGTCTTCACATACGAGGTAGACACATCCTTATGTTTTACCAATATCTTGGGGTATCTTACGAGACACCTGGTCGCAAGAGTGTCTGGGCGCGAGGCGGTCTCAGTCTTGTCACTAAGCTGACAGTTTATAAGAGAATCGTATTAAAATTTCTCCTTTATGCTAGCGAGACGTGACCAGTGTACAGCAGACATGCTAGACCAAGGGACGGCAACCTGCGGCTCGTGAGCCGCATGCGGCTTCTTTGATTGTCAAGATGCAGCTCTCCAATTCCATGCGCAAATATTAATAATTATATTGAAATAAAAATGTTAGGGGCTCTTTAACAACTGGGAAATTTTGTAAATTGTAATTTTTGGCTCTTCCATCTCAAAAGGTTGCCGACCCTTGTGTTAGACACCTAAATCATCTCCGCGCTACGCTTTCCACGTTAACTTCTTGGCATAAGGTGGCAGGGCAGAGTCCCTGATAAAGACGTTCTGCAACAGGCCGACTTTATGAGCATCAACACAGCTCCAACAACAAAGACAAGCCAGATGGGCGGGGCTTGTTGAACTCTCCTGAGGGAAGCGCTCAGCTGGTGGGCAGAGAAACGGTTTAACGACTGTCTTAAAGCTGCCATCAAATCCATGGACACCGACTTTGATTCGTGGGAGACACTTGGTATGGACCATGCAAGCAGGCGGGGCAGTCTCACTGTCGGAGCACACAAGCTAAAGTGGCAGACTGACTGTCGGAGCACACAAGCTGGCAGGGAGGTCTCACTGTCGGAGCACACAAGCTGGCGTGGCAGACTCACTGTCAGAGCACGAGCACGCAAGCTGGCATGGCAGACTCACTGTCGGAGCACACAAGCTGGCGTGGCAGACTCACTGTCGGAACACACAAGCTGGCGTGGCAGACTCACTGTCGGGGCACACAAGCTGGCATGGCAGACTCACTGTCGGAGCACACAAGCTGGCGTGGCAGACTCACTGTCGGAACACACAAGCTGGCGTGGCAGACTCACTGTTGGAGCACACAAGCTGGCGTGGCAGCCTCACTGTCGGAGCACACAAGCTGGAGTGGCCTTTTCAGATCCTCCCTCCCCCCGGTCGAAAAGTTTCACATCACAAATTCTTTACTACCCCTCCCCTGCCAGTGTCACACCACTCCTAAAAAAATTAAAAACATACATAGAATTTTCATAACTAAACTAAGATTTTATTTTATTCTTTAACGTTTTCCCATAATGGATTAAGATGCTGTATTATTAGAAAAACTGTGACGTAATACGAAAAACAACGAAGTCCTCTCGGAGCCGAATGTGAAATGACCATAACCGTTTTTGCATCATTATTCGATGCGCGCAGAAATTGTGCGCGACTGAGTTTCATGGTACTTACAATACCTGAGGCAATTTCGACCTCAAATTAATGTTTTAAAAATTAATTAACAAAGATTTTTCAAAATTATAAAATTTTAGATTTAAAAAAAAAAATGTGTGACGGCATAAATTTTTAACCCCCGTCTCCCTTGTCACAAAGTGTCACAACTTTTTGACCCCCCCCCACCCTTTTTCCACTGAGCGTAACGTAATTTGTGAACGACCCCATATTATTAAATCCTTTATAATAACTTCGATTTGTTCGCGGCTGGTAAAATCTTCGGACAGCTCATTGACCTACTTGCCGTCAACCTTTCGAGCTGAAACTTGTCATACAGACTCGTTCCCGAGTTTTATTCTAAAGGTTGTATACTTAAAAACTTTGTTTTTAGGGGTTGTTCATAATTGTTTTTGGGTTGAACATATTCCCAATCTCCTTTACATCCTGATTGTATCCTCGCTGCATTATTACTTTCTCCTTTCTATCCCCCGAAGTGCACTAACCTACCCCTCTCCGCTGATCTATGACATTCCTTTGTTCCCCAAACCTAGCGATCACTACCCAGCGATCCTATTGAATTACAATACTACACACTCAATGGCCCCCTTGGAGAAAGATGAAAACGGACATAATTGAATCGACCCGCGGTCTGCTCTGATGACCACGACAGACTCGAGCCAGAGAAAATCGATACTGAAAAAAATAAGAAAATATCGATATTCTGAAGCTTATGAGCACCCCCCCCTTCCCCCCAAAACCCAACTGAGACTGTCGAGTCAGCTCTTTCTCGGTATGACGTCGAATCGTTCCTTATATTTTTCCCCCTCATGAGCATGTACTGTTCATGTTTGACAACAACAACGACAACAACTGTGATTATGAATGATGTTAACAAGCATCTACATTTCTCATAAGAAATAATAGGCGAGGGACGAAAGTATTTGTCTTTAGTGTCACCCCCCCCGGTCCCCAATAGGGCAGCACTGACCGTCAGAGAGAAGAGAGGGTTATAGTGGATAAGCTCTCCATTCATCAAAGCCCAACAACGAACAAGATCCCACTAAACCTTCCTGCACAGCTCAAAATGTAAGGCGGGCCGTAATACTTTATGAAAAACCTGTGCGGGCCAAAAGAAAACAGGACAGGGCTTGTGCGGGCAAAAAGAAAACAGGACAGGGTGGGGGGAGGCTATAAAGAAAATAATAAGAATACAGAATATGGCCCGCGGGCCGTATGTTGTGCAGGTCTGCACTAAACCTTTGTCACCCTGTATGTTTCTGTCACTGTGTGTGTCTGTAATTGTATGTTTCGTACACTATTTTTTTCTGTCACCATATAGATCGTCATTTTATGATTCCGTCACTGTGTATTTCTGTTGCTGTATGGTTCTGTCACTGTTTGTTTCTGTCATTGTATGTTTCTGTCACGGTATGCTTCTGTCACTGTATGTTTGTCACAGTGCAGCTATTACTAACTGGTCAAGTCTCTACCCAGACATTTGGTCAGTTCCATTATTAACTGGTCCAAGTCTCTACCCAGACACTTGGTCAGTTCCATTACTAACTGGTCCAAGTCTCTACCCAGACATTTGGTCAGTTCCATTATTAACTGGTCAAGTCTCTACCCAGACATTTCGTCAGTTCCATTACTAACTGGTCCAAGTCTCTACCCAGACATTTCGTCAGTTCCATTACTAACTGGTCCAAGTCTCTACCCAGACATTTCGTCAGTTCCATTACTAACTGGTCCAAGTCTCTACCCAGACATTTGGTCAGTTCCAATACTAACTGGTCCAAGTCTCTATCCAGACATTTTTTCAGTTCCATTACTAACTGGTTTAAGTCTCTACCCAGACATTTAGTCAGTTCCAATACTAACTGGTCCAAGACTCTACCCAGATATTTGGTCAGTTCCAATACTAACTGGTCCAAGTCTCTACCCAGACATTTGTTCAGTTCCAATACTAACTGGTCCAAGTCTCTACCCAGACATTTGTTCAGTTCCAATACTAACTGGTCCAAGTCTCTATCCAGACATTTGGTCAGTTCCAATACTAACTGGTCCAAGTCTCTACCCAGACATTTGTTCAGTTCCATATTTAACTGGTCCAAGTCTCTATCCAGACAATTTTTCAGTTCCATTACTAACTGGTTTAAGTCTCTACCCAGATATTTGTTCAGTTCCAATACTAACTGGTCCAAGTCTCTACCCAGACATTTGGTCAGTTCTTTTACTAACTGGTCCAAGCCTCTACCCAGACATTTGTTCAGTTCCAATACTAACTGGTTTAAGTCTCTACCCAGACATTTGTTCAGTTCCATATTTAACTGGTCCAAGTCTCTATCCAGACAATTTTTCAGTTCCATTACTAACTGGTTTAAGTCTCTACCCAGATATTTGTTCAGTTCCAATACTAACTGGTCCAAGTCTCTACCCAGACATTTGGTCAGTTCTTTTACTAACTGGTCCAAGCCTCTACCCAGACATTTGTTCAGTTCCAATACTAACTGGTTTAAGTCTCTACCCAGACATTTGGTCAGTTCCAATACTAACTGGTCAAAGTCTATATCCAGACATTTGTTCAGTTCCAATACTAACTGGTCCAAGTCTCTATCCAGACATTTGGTCAGTTCCAATACTAACTGGTCCAAGTCTCTACCCAGACATTTGGTCAGTTCCATTACTAACTGGTCCAAGTCTCTATCCAGACATTTGTTCAGTTCCAATACTAACTGGTCCAAGTCTCTATCCAGACATTTGGTCAGTTCCATTACTAACTGGTTTAAGTCTCTACCCAGACATTTGGTCAGTTCCATTACTAACTGGTCCAAGTCTCTATCCAGACATTTGTTCAGTTCCATTACTAACTGGTCCAAGTCTCTATCCAGACATTTGTTCAGTTCCAATACTAACTGGTCCAAGTCTCTATCCAGACATTTAGTCAGTTCCATTACTAACTGGTTCAAGTCTCTACCCAGACATTTGGTCAGTTCCATTACTATCCGGTCCAAGTCTCTACCCAGATATTTCGTCAGTTTCAATACTAACAAATAGCATTTGCTCCCCGCACATCATGGGGTCAGTTGCAACACTAACATATACCAGTCTCATCCCACACATCATTGAGTCAAATATAACATTAGAGAAACCAATTTCCCCCCCCCCCACACACACACATTCGTCCAGTTCCAACACTAACAGATACCAGTCTCTCCCCAGAGGGTAGATCCCAACCACTCAAGCAATAGTCTTTAATGTGATCAAGCGCACGACAAAAATGAATCAATGGTTCTCAAAATATCATTGAAAGCTTTTTGCCCACATGAATTTATGCGTCATAGGTCTTTTAAATTATACGTTTTTTTTTTACCCATAGACGGTTGGTCTAAATAAACCCATTGACAGTTCTTTTAAATTATCCCTAAACAGTTGGTCTAAATCAACCATTGGCAGTTGGACTTTATGGCCCATTGACAGTTGATCTAAATGACCCTTAGATAGTTGCTCTAAATGACCAATAGTGAGTTGATCTAAATCCCCCATAGAACAGTTGGTCTAAATCAACCATTGACAGTTGGTCTAAATTATCCCTAAACAGTTGGTCTAAATAGCCCACAGACAGTTGGTCTTTATGGCCCATTGACAGTTGGTCTAAATGACCCTTCGATAGTTGGTCTAAATGATCCATAGAGAGTTGGACTAAATGACCCATACACAGTTGGTCTTAATGACTCTTTGACAGTTGGTCTAAATGATCGTTTTAATGACATCTCCTCACAATCAAATGTTCTCAAGAATCTCACGACCAAGGTGAGAGATTTCCTGGCCTTGGTCATTAAAGCCAGCACTCATTAACACAGTTGCTGGATCAGTCCATCCTAGCAGACGTCGTGACGTACACGTTTAGTTAACAGTGGAGCATGCAAAGAGGCGGGGGAAGCTGATAGTGTTACGTCGACTCTTCAGTAACATTACTCTTCAGTAACATTACTCTTCAATAACATTACTCTTCAGTAACGTCACTCTTCAGTTACATTACTCTTCGGTAGCATTACTCTTCAGTTACATTACTCTTCGGGAACATTACTCTTCAGTTACATTACTCTTCAGTAAAATTTCTCTTAAAATCTTGGACCGTTCAATAATGAATCCAATCATTTAGTCCCAGATAATATCGACTCATGTGTGTTGATTGATTATTTTCTGGTCGTAAATCGATACATTATTACACAGCAGACCGATAAATAAGTCTGAGTGTAATTAAATCGTGCAATTATTGACTTGTACACTCAATCAGTGACTTATACTCCCAATCAGTGATACATACATTCAATCAGTGACACATACACTCAATCAGTGACACATGCACTCAATCAGTGACACATACACTCAATCAGTGACACATACACTCAATCAGTGACACATACCAATACACTCAATAAGTGATGCATACACTCAATCAGTGACACATACACTCAATCAGTGACACATACACTCAATCAGTGACACATACATTTGAAGTCTGTATAACTAGTCTCAAGGTTAGTCTGACACTTTACACGGAGTTCAACAAAAGTACCGCCATTATGTCATTGTCAGATGATCTTAAACCACACATCCATAGCACAGCCAATCATCCAGTTCTTTAACGTCTGCTTTTAGCGACTAATTAA
The DNA here is from genome assembly GCA_964033795.1 of Lymnaea stagnalis. NCBI lineage: Eukaryota > Metazoa > Mollusca > Gastropoda > Lymnaeidae > Lymnaea > Lymnaea stagnalis. The sequence continues at coordinate 426,010 of CAXITT010000562.1, forward strand.
CCGCAATTCAGACAAATCAATGCGGAGTAGGTGACGTCGTTTCCGGTACAGATATCAGCCAATGAAAAATAGACAAGGTAAACTCTTTATATTAGAGTTTTAAAAAATAACAATGCAATACTTAAGATATAGACTTTTGTAGCTAAACTAGCGAGTATCCGGCATGCCTTGCAATGCGACTGAAAGAAAGAAAGTGTTTTTGTTTTATGTTTCTTGAAGAGCTTTTACATTCACAATATTTGTTTTCTCCGTCTGGTGCGTAGACGCATCTTGGTCTTCCACGTCAATTCCTGTACATGTCGCCATAGAACTGATGATTTGAGACATGTATTGAATTCATCGGCAGCTGCTGAACGTGGTTATAACTGGTCGAGTTTCTCGAAAAGCTGTTCATTTCCTCTCAAATCATTTTGCGTACGATGAAGCGCTTCCAAAAGCTTTTTTTGTGCGCCATAGTACATTCGTCCCATAGAATGAGTTTACACGATTGGAGTAATTTACCCATTCCGGAATTTTTATTTATGTTGCATGCTGGTGTCTCAGTGATTTGCATATTCAACGGCAATTTCAGTGCTGAATGCACTGTTCGGCCATCATCCAAAAGAATTGCTGCAATTCCAGATGATGCGATTGCAAGTGCAATATTTTTACCTAACTCTTGACAAGATGCTGACTGTTATAGTGGACTAGCGGACTAGACAGTCCTTACAGCCAACTAGGTCAAAGAGCGCGCATGCACAGAGACTGTAGTCAGAGAGTGTTTGTGTGAATGAACAATGTATTTCGGAAGCAAGCAAAAAGTCAACATTATTGAGAACGTGTATCAATGTATATTTATTTTAATGTTTATTCTTGGACATAAAAACATAGAAAACATAGCAAATGGTGGCCAGTATCAACAACACAGTTTGATGGTCTAAATCAACAACCCAGTACAACCCAAAACTGACTAGTGTTAGACTGATACAAACCAGGGACTTCACGTAACTGAAGAGATTTACACACAATGGCAGAGTCAAATCTGAGCCAAATGGACATCATTCAAAGGCTGATTCAGCAGAAGGATTTACTGTTAAAACTAGCAACGGGCATACGGCTAGTAATATGAAATTCGCAAGTTTCAATAGTAATGAGGAAACATTAACGAACTACTATGCTAGATATGTGACCTTCGTGTTAGCGAATAATGTGCCAAAGGAAAAGCAGGCACACATTTTCTTAACCAGCCAAACGCCAGAACTCCATAAAATGTTGTCAACGCTGGAACAACAAAGAGACCCACCATAAAACTTAAATGATTTAACCATGGAAGACGTATATGTTGTAATGATGGATCAATTTGATCCGACCAAATTTGTGATCAGGGAAAGATTCAAATTTTGGTATGATTCAAGTAGGAAACCAGGGGAGACAATCAAATAATTGGCAGCTAGGATCAGACAGGATGCAGCGACTTGTGAGTTTAGTAATATCAAAAATCCTCTAGATGAAGCTTTACGAACAAGATTCATGTACTCTGTAAAGAACGAGGCTGTATTGAAAATTTTGTTTCGGATGAAGGACACTGAACTGTCATTCAACAAGGCAGTAGAATTAGCTGTTGAAACAGAGGAGGCAGCTAAATGTGCCAAAGAAACAGTCCATGAAGAAACTCCTATCAATAAAATTCAAACACAAAGAAAGAAGCAACATCAGACAGCAGAGAAATTTTCTCCATCTCAAAGACAGGATTTTCCGAGTGGAACTTGCGGCAGGTGTGGAGTAAGAGGCCACAAAGGAAATGTCTAGAAGTATAAAGACATGATCTGCCACTTTTGCCACAAGAGAGGACATCTAGAAAGAGTTTGTCTAAATAAGAAAGAGAATGCTCCAAAACAGAAACCGATTCATCTCAAAAGAATAAGAAGGCAAAACCAAATAAAAACTATCCCGCCCATTATTCAAGAACTCATTTTAGAAGGAAAGAGGTTTGCATTTGAAATTGACACTGGAGCCGGAGAAAATTTTATGTCTGAATCTGTTCGGCGAAAGCTGGGACAACCGACATTGAGCCCAGTAGCGGTCAAGTACGAGTCAGCATCTGGTGACCTACTTAATGTTTTGGGAAGTGTTGAGATACATGCTGAGGCAGGGGAAATAGCTGCACATCTGTCATTCGTTGTAGTGAAAAATCACAACTTAAATTTGTTGGGGAGAATAAAGAACCTCGGGATTTTGATAGACACACTGTTTCAAACAATGACAAATCACATTGCTAATCAAAACTCATTGAGCGTAGCTTGTGAACAAATCCGTAAGGAATTCCCGAAGCTGTTTGAACGGTGTCTTGGGCTATTGAAGGATGTGGAGCTAGAAATTAAGTTCAAGCCAAATGCACAACCAATTTATGTGAAACCTAGAAATGTTCCATTTGCAGTAAAGGCAGAACTAGTAGAGACTTATGAAGTTGGAATATCCCCAGGAGTCTGGCTAACAGTACAGTTCAATCAACGGGGCACTCCTGTAGTTCCAGTAAGAAAGAAGTCTATCTCAGGAAAAAAAGTCACAAAGTAGGGTCTGTGGGGACTATGCGAAAACTGTAAATCAACAGTTAGAAACACCCAAGTACCAAATGCCATTACCAGAAGACCTCATGAGGAAGTTAGCAGGTGGACATTATTACTCAAAAATAGATCTAGCTGATGCTTATAATCTGATCAAGCTGGCTAAAGAATCCCAAGAGAAATTAGCACTAAGCACACATAGAAGTGTTTTGCTGCAAACACGGTTACCATTTGGTATATTTCCTGCATATTTCCAAGAAATCATGGACAAACTTACGCATGATTTGCCTGGAGTGGCAGTGTACATGGACGACATTCTAGTGAGTGGAGAGAATGAGGAAGACCATGTTATCAACCTTCGCAGGTTATTACATAGACTGAATGAAAATGGATTAAAGTGCAGGAAGGAAAAATGCATTTTAGTCCAGAAAAATCAATTGAATAATTAGGGCATAAATTATCAAGCAATGTCATATCAAAAGGAGCCAAAGTAGAGGCAGTTATATCCATGCCAGCACCCACAGATATTTCCTGTCTACGGTCATTTCTTGGTCAAGTGCAGTTTTACAACAAGTTCTTACCAGACCTATCAACTTTACTTGAGCCATTATATTATTTAACTAAAAAGAACGTATCATGGAACTGGAAAACAGAACAAGAAGAAGCTTTTAGGAAAGTCAAGAAATTGCTTTCTTCTGATACTGTTCTAGCTCACTATGATCCAACTCTAGACATAGGCATGGCCTGTGACGCCTCTAATGTTGGCATAGGAAGTGTTCTGTTCCATAGATATCCTGATGGCAGTGAACGCCCTCTTGCTAACATTTCAAAAACTCTCACAGCAACACAACGCAAATATAGTCAGATTCAGAAGGAAGCACTGTCAATTATTTTTGCATTATCAAAGTTCTATCACTATCTGTATGGAAGAAAGTTTGTTTTAGTAAAAGACCATAAGCCACTGATAAGTATATTTGGTACAGGAAAAGGAACACCAGCACTGGCAGCTAATCGTTTAGCGAGATGGGCTCTTACCATGAGTCAATATGACTATATTATTGAATTCCGTAAGTCAACTGAACATCGCAATGCGGATGCTCTAAGTCGTCTACCCTCAGGGCCTGATGACAATTTTGATGGTGAAGAAAGTGATGCAGACATGGATTCTGTATGTATGATAAAACAAATCAGTTTACAGATCAGACCAACAGACCCAGTAGTCCTTGCTAAAGAGTCACTTAAAGATTCTACTGTGTCTACAGTAATGAGATATTGTCAAGAGGGCAGGCCGTGCTCTACAAAGTGCACTTGAACAAGGATGCAGCAAATAAGCAGCTTTTAAAAATATTCAAGACTCACTCTCCGTGGAGTCGAATTGTCTATTTAGTGGTTCAAGAATTGTTGTAACAAAAATACTACAAGCTTAGGTTCTCCAAATCCTGCATACAGGACATTTTGGAATCGAGCGGATGAAACAGTTAGCAAGATCATCTGTATATTGGCCCAGGCTTGATGCTCATATCATGGAGATAGGTCGAACATGCCAAGCATGTGCAGAACACGCCATAGACCCAAACAAAGCACGTATCCACCCATGGATGTTGCCAGAAAAAACATGGAGTCGAGTGCATATCGACCATGCCATTAACTTTAAGGGATCACATTGGCTTTTAATGATAGATGCTTATTCAAAGTACCCGTGTATCCACAGGACAACATCTACATCGACCAAAGCCACCATTGATCTTCTGGAGGAAGATTTTACTCATTTCGGATTCCACACAACATAGTGATAATGCTACTAGCTTCATCTCTGAAGAATTTCCGCATTGGTCTAAAGAGAGAGGTTCAGTACATTCTCGCAGGCGATCCCTATTATCCTGCTACGAATGGAGCGGCCAAGCGACTGATTCAAAGTTTCAAAGGTTCACTAAAGAAATCCTCATTACCTTTAAAGGAATCTCTACAAGACTTTCTGTTGAATAGTCGGCAAATAAGAACACTTATTGATCCTTTAGTTCCCTCTCCTGCTCATCGAGCACAGGGACAACATCGTAAAGAAATAGCCGTCCGTAATGGGACAAATAGAATTCCTAGTCAATCATTTAACCGGGGAGATCCATGTTGCGTTAGAGTATATGGAATGACAGACTCTAAACCACGATGGGCTTCCGGTACAATTATCCAAGTTATGGGTCCGTGTCTTTTCAAGGTGAAGATTTATCCGAATGAAAGAGACACTTTAGACCAACTTCGCCCCAGGTACGGAGCAGAAGAAGATTCAGAACCAAGTTTGGATATAACGACAGAAGTCTCTACCCAACAGCTCAGTCAGCCCTGAGTCATCAATCCAGCAACTCCAAGTCCACCTAAGAAGAAGATTAACCCTTGACATCCAGGACCTTCAGACTACGTCATACCCAGACGATCTCAAAGACAACGTCGAGCACCATTGTTACTGGACTTGTAATTGTTCGGGGAGGTGTTATGGTGGACTAGCGGACTAGCGGACTAGCGGACTAGACCGTCCTGATAGCCAACTAGGGGAAACAGTGCGCATGCGCAGAGACTATTCAGAGAGTGCGTGTGAATGAACAGCGTGTGCCGGAAGCAAGCAGATTGAGAACTCGTGTTATTGTGTAGATTTATGTTAATGTTTATTTTTGGAAATAAAAACATAGAAAACATAACACTGACAATGATTCTGTTAAAATAAATGATTGTTCATTGATACTAATAAAGCATTACGCTTTTATTATTGATGCATAACATGAAGAGCTTGAGAACCACTGATACAAATAAACATTTGAACGAACCCCACAAACGAGAAGCAAAAAATAACTCAGACAAAATTATTCTGAGAGCAGCTTGAGTCGTGTACAAAATCCCGAGATCATATTTGTACGCATGTCCACATTGGCGCCTGGGATCATGGTCAACTGGTCTGACGTTCAACTGTCAACAATGACTCCCATCTAAGGGCACTAGTCTGATGATCTCCTGGTCCGAGTTTTTGTCCCTTTGATCGTGATGAGATTTAATGAATGATGATCAGCAGAGGAAATGCTTGTTACACATAAGTCCACTTTCAGGACAAGTTTTTTTTTTTAAAGAGGAGTTTGGATTCATTTAAAGTGCCACTCACATTGAGGGTGATACAACACATTATCACATGGTAAGACCTCCCTAACTCACCTTGTAATGTCTGTCTTAGAGACACCTCCCTAACTCACCTTGTAATGTCTGTCCTAGAGACACCTCCCTAACTTACCTTCTAATGTCCTGTCCTAGGGACACATAAAGAGCACAGCGAGACACAAGACACACGGATCGAACAATAATATTAATACTTATGTTAATATATATGCGCGGTAATTTCCACTACTGTCTGATGAGCTTAGCCGTAGGGCAATCAATCCTAATAGTCAACACTGTGTCATTTGTGGAATGTATGTCTCACGTGACTTCCTTTTTAGTTTCTGTTTGTCGGTGGTAAAGAAATGAAAATGTCCAATGAAGATGATTTCCGCCTTCAAGAGCGGCCTTAAAGAACGGCCTTAAAGAACGGCCTTAAAGAACGGTCTTAAAGAACGGGCTTAAAGAACGCTCTTAAAGAAAGGCCTTAAAGAACGGCCTTAAAGAACGCTCTTAAAGAATGGCCTTAAAGAACGGCCTTAAAGAACGGCCTTAAAGAACGGCCTTAAAGAACGCTCTTAAAGAACGGCCATAAAGAACGGCCTTAAAGAACGGCCTTAAAGAACGGCCTTAAAGAACGGCCTTAAAGAACGGTCTTAAAGAAGGGTCTTAAAGAACGGCCTTAAAGAACGGGCTTAAAGAGCGGCCTTAAAGAACAGCCTTAAAAAATTACCTTAAAGAACGGTCTTAAAGAACGGTCTTAAAGAACGGTCTTAAAGAACGGCCTTAAAGAGCGGCCTTAAAGAAAGGCCTTTAAAGAACGGGCTTAAAGAGCGGCCTTAAAGAACAGCCTTACAAAATGACCTTAAAGAACGGTCTTAAAGAACGGCCTTAAAAAACGGCCTTAAAGAACGAACTTAAAGAACGGCCTTAAAGAACGGGCTTAAAGAGCGGCCTTAAAGAACGGCCTTAAAGAACGGCCTTAAAGAACGGCCTTAAAGAACGGCCTTAAAGAACGGCCTTAAAGAACGGCCTTCAAGAACAGCCTTAAAGAACGGCCTTAAAGAACGCTCTTAAAGAATTGCCTTAAAGAACGGCCTTAAAGAACGGCCTTAAAGAACGGCCTTAAAGAACAGCCTTAAAGAACGGGTTTAAATAGCGGCCTTAAAGAACGACCTTAAAGAACGGGCTTAAAGAGCGGCCTTAAAGAACAGCCTTTAAGAATGGCCTTAACGAACGGTCTTAAAGAACGGCCTTAAAGAACGGCCTTAAAGAACGGCCTTAAAGAACGGCCTTAAAGAACGGCCTTAAAGAACGGCCTTAAAGAACGGCCTTAAAGAACGGCCTTAAAGAACGGCCTTAAAGAACGGCCTTAAAGAACGGCCTTAAAGAACGGCCTTAAAGAACGGCCTTAAAGAACGGCCTTAAAGAACGGCCTTAAAGAACGGCCTTAAAGAACGGCCTTAAAGAACGGCCTTAAAGAACGGCCTTAAAGAACGGCCTTAAAGAACGGCCTTAAAGAACGGCCTTAAAGAACGGCCTTAAAGAACGGCCTTAAAGAACGGCCTTAAAGAACGGCCTTAAAGAACGGCCTTAAAGAACGGCCTTAAAGAACGGCCTTAAAGAACGGCCTTAAAGAACGGCCTTAAAGAACGGCCTTAAAGAACGGCCTTAAAGAACGGCCTTAAAGAACGGCCTTAAAGAACGGCCTTAAAGAACGGCCTTAAAGAACGGCCTTAAAGAACGGCCTTAAAGAACGGCCTTAAAGAACGGCCTTAAAGAACGGCCTTAAAGAACGGCCTTAAAGAACGGCCTTAAAGAACGGCCTTAAAGAACGGCCTTAAAGAACGGCCTTAAAGAACGGCCTTAAAGAACGGCCTTAAAGAACGGCCTTAAAGAACGGCCTTAAAGAACGGCCTTAAAGAACGGCCTTAAAGAACGGCCTTAAAGAACGGCCTTAAAGAACGGCCTTAAAGAACGGCCTTAAAGAACGGCCTTAAAGAACGGCCTTAAAGAACGGCCTTAAAGAACGGCCTTAAAGAACGGCCTTAAAGAACGGCCTTAAAGAACGGCCTTAAAGAACGGCCTTAAAGAACGGCCTTAAAGAACGGCCTTAAAGAACGGCCTTAAAGAACGGCCTTAAAGAACGGCCTTAAAGAACGCTCTTAAAGAATGGCCTTAAAGAACGGCTTTAAAGAACGGCCTTAAAGAACGGCCTTAAAGAACGGCCTTAAAGAATAACCTTAAAGAACGGCCTTAAAGAACGGCCTTAAAGAATGGGCTTAAATAGCGGCCTTAAAGAACAGCCTTAAAGAACGTGCTTAAAGAGCGGCCTTTAAGAACAGCCTTTAAGAATGGCCTTAACGAACGGTCTTAATGAACGGCCTTAAAGAACGGCCTTAAAGAACGGGCTTAAATAACGGTCTTAAAGAACGGCCTTAAAGAGGGCCTTAAAGAATGGCCTTAAAGAACGGGCTTAAAGAGCGGCCGTAAAGAACAGCCTTAAAAAATTACCTAAAAGAACGGTCTTAAAGAACGGTCTTAAAGAACGGTCTTAAAGAACGGCCTTAAAGAGCGGCCTTAAAGAAAGGCCTTTAAAGAACGGGCTTAAAGAGCGGCCTTAAAGAACAGCCTTACAAAATGACCTTAAAGAACTTCCTTAAAAACGGCCTTAAAGAACGAACTTAAAGAACGGCCTTAAAGAACGGGCTTAAAGAGCGGCCTTAAAGAACGTCCTTAAATAACGGGCTTAAAGAGCGGCCTTAAAGAACGGCCTTAAAGAACGGGCGTAAAGAGCGGCCTTAAAGAACAGTCTTAAAAAACGGCCTTAAAGAACAACCTTAAAGAACGGCCTTAAAGAACGGCCTTAAAGAACGGCCTTCAAGAACAGCCTTAAATAACGGCCTTAAAGAACGCTCTTAAAGAATTGCCTTAAAGAACGGCCTTAAAGAACAGCCTTAAAGAACAGCCTTAAAGAACGGGTTTAAATAGCGGCCTTAAAGAACGACCTTAAAGAACGGGCTTAAAGAGCGGCCTTAAAGAACAGCCTTTAAGAATGGCCTTAACGAACGGTCTTAAAGAACGGCCTTAAAGAACGGCCTTAAAGAACGGTCTTAAAGAAGGGTCTTAAAGAACGGCCTTAAAGAGCGGCCTTAAAGAACGACCTTAAAGAACGGGCTTTAAGAGCGGCCTTAAAGAACAGCCTTAAAAAATGACCTTAAAGAACGGCTTTAAAGAACGGCCTTAAAAAACGGCATTAAAGAACGGCCTTAAAGAACGGCCTTAAAGAACGGCCTTAAAGAACGGCCTTAAAGAACGGCCTTAAAGAACGCTCTTAAAGAATGGCCTTAAAGAACGGCTTTAAAGAACGGCCTTAAAGAACGGCCTTAAAGAACGGCCTTAAAGAACGGCCTTAAAGAACGGCCTTAAAGAACGGCCTTAAAGAACGGCCTTAAAGAACGGCCTTAAAGAACGGCCTTAAAGAACGGCCTTAAAGAACGGCCTTAAAGAACGGCCTTAAAGAACGGCCTTAAAGAACGGCCTTAAAGAACGGCCTTAAAGAACGGCCTTAAAGAACGGCCTTAAAGAACGGCCTTAAAGAACGGCCTTAAAGAACGGCCTTAAAGAACGGCCTTAAAGAACGGCCTTAAAGAACGGCCTTAAAGAACGGCCTTAAAGAACGGCCTTAAAGAACGGCCTTAAAGAACGGCCTTAAAGAACGGCCTTAAAGAACGGCCTTAAAGAACGGCCTTAAAGAACGGCCTTAAAGAACGGCCTTAAAGAACGGCCTTAAAGAACGGCCTTAAAGAACGGCCTTAAAGAACGGCCTTAAAGAACGGCCTTAAAGAACGGCCTTAAAGAACGGCCTTAAAGAACGGCCTTAAAGAACGGCCTTAAAGAACGGGCGTAAAGAGCGGCCTTAAAGAACAGTCTTAAAAAACGGCCTTAAAAAACGACCTTAAAGAACGGCCTTAAAAAACGGGCTTAAAGAGCGGCCTTAAAGAACGACCTTAAAGAACGGGCTTAATGAGCGGCCTTAAAGAACGGCCTTAAAGAACGGGCGTAAAGAGCGGCCTTAAAGAACAGCCTTAAAGAACGGCCTTAAAGAACAACCTTAAAGAACGGCCTTAAAGAACGGGCTTAAAGAGCGGCCTTAAAGAACAACCTTAAAGAACTTCCTTAAAGAACGGTCTTAAAGAACGGCCTGAAGGAATGGCCTTAAAGAACGGGCTTAAGGAATGGCCTTAAAGAACGGCCTTAAAGAGCGGCCATAAAGAACGGCCTTAAAGAACGGGCTTAAAGAACGGCCTTAAAGAACAGCCTTAAGGAATGACCTTAAAGAACGGTCTTATAGAACGGCATTAAAGAACGCTCTTAAAGAATGGCCTTAAAGAACGGCCTTAAAGAACGGCCTTAAAGAGCGTCCCTTATTGAGATGAAATCAAACACGCCTCTGGCCGGTCTACTGCCACCGGGATGCAAAAATATGTGACGCAGGCTTATGACGTAATATTTGCTGTCAGAAATAATGCCCTTAAAGAACGGTCTTAAAGAACGGGCTTAAAGAACGCTGTTAAAGAAATGCCTTGAAGAACGGCCTTAAAGAACGGCCTTAAAGAACGCTCTTAAAGAATAGCCTTAAAGAACGGCCTTAAAGAACGGCCTTAAAGAACGGCCTTAAAGAACGCTCTTAAAGAACGGCCATAAAGAACGGCCTTAAAGAACGGCCTTAAAGAACGGCCTTAAAGAACGGCCTTAAAGAGCGTCCCTTATTGAGATGAAATCAAACACGCCTCTGGCCGGTCTACTGCCACCGGGATGCAAAAATATGTGACGCAGGCTTATGACGTAATATTTGCTGTCAGAAATAATGCCCCGCATATTTTTTTTTGAGAGCAAATTTGACTTGTTCTGACTGCCGCCGGGGAGCTGACGCGATCCTGACCAGGGGCTGTTAGCGGTCTCATTAAGTTCTATTGATTCAGGGCACAGAGCCCACCGAGAGTCCTGGCGGCCCCAGGCTGACCTACACACGGCCAGGCAAGTGGGCTTGGGGGGGGGGGGTTAGTTGACATGCACGAGCGTGGCGTAGTCACGGTGGGTGGGCTCTTGAAATGTGTCCAAAAAAGACGCTCACAGGGACGCTGGGTGGCCAAGCGGTTCTAAACTGAGTCAATCACAAGCTAGTGGGATGGAGTTCAGTCCCCAGGAAACGCCTAGACACACACACAAAAATGAAATAAAACATCCCATCATCCAAGGTTGATGGGATTTGTTAGCCTTAGATGGCAACTCATCTAAGAGAAAAAAACAACTCTGAAATTAAACCCGGAGATGGAGTTCCGTAGGCTGTATGGCATTGACTAATTCAGAGTTCTGGCAACTCGTGCGACATGGGAGGCGTAAAGAGCACAGTGAAACAGACAAGACGCATTTCAGGTCATCTACTCCATCCTCCTGGTCCATTTCCAGACGTCTTGACCAAGTCTTGCCCTTGGATCAAATAGGCAACGACGAGTGAGTGAGGCTGACGAACCGAGCTCTCACTCGCATTACCACAAAACACAGCTCAGTTCAAGGCCACTACTCAAAACTGCCTTGGTCATATTCGCGAAGGACGGACAACAACAATAACACGTCACACAGTGACATTCAACTTCTAAATCCAGGAGACATTTTTGATCGAATAACTCTCTCGGCAACTGGGAAACCTCCAAAAGATGACGTAAAGACCGTTGAAGTTGACGTCAACAGAATGCTGATAAGGTATACTGCATTGAACTCTCCTTACATAGAGGTAAATGTTGTACAAGATGGACATTGCTTGACAATAAATATGGTCGTATTTTAGGCTCATCGGCATCGACGCAATGAAATAACAAACCGGTATATCATCAGTCTCTGGCTGGTATCATTTAACACCGATATATCACCAGTCTCTCACTGGTATCATTTAGCACCGATATATCACCAGTCTCTCACTGGTATCATTTAACACCGATATATCACCAGACTCTGGCTAGTATCATTTAACACCGATATATCACCAGTCTCTCACTGGTATCATTTAACACCGATATATCACCAGACTCTGGCTAGTATCATTTAACACCGATATATCACCAGACTTGGGCTGGTATAATTTAACACCGATATATCACCAGACTTGGGCTGGTATAATTTAACACCGATATATCACCAGACTTGGGCTGGTATAATTTAACACCGATATATCACCAGACTCTGGCTGGTATCAGTTAAACGTTATATCACCAGACACTGGCTGGTATCGGTCAACACGATATATCACCAGACACTGGCTGGTATCATTTAACACCGATATATCACCAGACTTAGGCTGGTATCATTTAACATCGATATATCACCAGACTTAGGCTGGTATCATTTAACACCGATATATCACCAGACTTGGGCTGGTATCATTTAACACCGATATATCACCAGACTCTGGCTGGTATCATTTAACACCGATATATCACCAGACTTGGGCTGGTATCATTTAACACCGATATATCACCAGACTTAGGCTGGTATCGGTTAATACCGATATATCACCAGACTCGGGCTGGTATCAATTAAACGTTATATAACCATACACTGGCTGGTATCGGTCAACACCGATATATCACCAGACTCTGGTTGGGATCGGTTAACATCGATATATCACCAGACTCTGGCTGGTATCGGTCAACACCGATATATCACCAGACTCTGGTTGGGATCGGTTAACATCGATATATCACCAGACTCTGGTTGGTATCGGTCAACACCGATATATCACCAGACTCTGGTTGGAATCGGTTAACGTCCGTCTCCGCCTGGTATCGATATCAAACAGATATCGACAGAACACGTTCCTGGACTTTATCTGAACTGTCAATTGACTCGCAGAATGCTCTCCATTCGTGATGATAAATTGGAGGAAAAACGATTTCCTCTAAAAAAAAATGACATTTTTAAATGTAGAAACGCAACGTCACTGTTCATGTCTTTCACGACTCCAAGCGTAAAGTCCCCGACTTCAGTCTCACAGCTTCGTATTGCCAGACAACACGCGTCGTGCCGTTCTATTGGATTGAACCCGTGCATCATTGAGTGACGGCACAAGCGTTGGTATTTCACAACTCTATTGACAGGTCTAGATTTGGTCACATGGGTAGAAGTATGTCTCTTTATCTTTTTTTTGTGTGTCTTCGTCTGGTCTTCGTTAAGGGCTTCTAAGACATCTGGAAAACTGGACGGGTAAATACTTTGGTCTTAAAAAGATTCTCTCAACTCATAGACAGACGTTTTAAAAGCAAGCACAGAGTAATACGCCGAGTCAAACTAACATCCTATGACTCAATTCGTGGACGACTTTAAAACATTTTCAACGGAACCTTTCAGGTATTAAAAAATTCCTCGATTAAAAAAAAAATTATGAAAAAACAACCAAAAAAAAAAAAACACAAAAAAAACAACTAATTTCCAAAGAATTTCATTTCGAACCGCTCTTGTCATATTTCCAGCTCTGCAATAAACCCAGGGAAGCCATTTATAAATCGGACAATTTCGCCCACCCCCCAAAACCAAAACAAAAAACAACATGTCCATGGAAATCATTATCTGAACCGGCTGGGTGACTGCAGTGCGAGAGCCGGGGCCTAAAAAACATTTAAAAAATGACAAACAAGAAAAATCGATGGTCGGAGGGCTGCACAGTTTATCCAGTCGCAATGCGGCTCATTACGTATGCTGGCCATCGATCCCCCGACTTCCGGTGACACGCACAGGCGTAGCAGACGACATCACGATCCCCTCCATCATTTCCGCCAGGCCTTTTGTCAGTCGACAAAGCTTTCAAACGCGGGAAAGAACTCTTCATTTCCTTGGGCTGAGGAATGCCAGACTAACGCCCCCCAACCACCCTCACCCTCACATTGAACAATGCAACATGTGCTTACTTCTCCACCAACGGTGTCTGCTCTATGTGTGTCTGTTCCATGTGTCTGTTACATGTGTGTCTGTGTCATATGTGTCTGTTCCACGTGTGTCAGTACCATGTGTGTCTGTAGCATGCGTGATTCTAACACGTGTGTCTCGACCACGCGTGTCTGTGCCATTTGCGCGTGCATCACGTGTGTCTATATCACGTGTGTCTCTAGTCTCTAAGATATGTGCCTTTACCAGATGCGCTTTAATCAGGTGTGTCTTGGTCATGTGTCTTACCATGTGTGTCTTTACACTGCTTGTCTATACCATGTGTGTGTGTACCATGTGTTTCTGTGCCTTGCGTGTCTCTAGCATGTGTGTCTAGAACATGTGTGTCTCTAGCATGTGTGTCTCCACCATGTGTGTCTATAACATGTGTGTCTCTAGCATGTGTGTCTCTAGCATGTGTGTCTAGAACATGTGTGTCTAGAACATTTGTGTCTCTAGTATGTGTGTCTATAACATGTGTGTCTCTACCATGTGTGTCTCTAGCATGTGTGTCTAGAACATGTGTGTCTAGAACATTTGTGT
>CAXITT010000562.1:442710-478343 GCA_964033795.1 Lymnaea stagnalis
AAATAGTTAGGGAAATAAATCTGCGGGTTAAAAGCGCGTGGGTCATTAGAATATTAATTTAGTTCAGGGGCGTGAAAATATGTTCTGTTGCAAACTTTGGTGTGTGTTGGGGGGGGGGGGGACACTAATGGGGATTTTTATAAGGTTGTTTTTGGGTGGGCATTTTTTGTAAATTCCCCCCCCCCCCCTTTTTGCTCGATATTAAATTTTATATAGGATTAATACGAGACACTTTGTGGTGAGGTGTTGTTTAATTTTTACAATAAAATGTATTTATAATGTATGATAACAATACTTACATATTAAAGATTACATATACCTGCATAAACACAGATTTATCTTATCAGACTTAAATTGTTCCGATTTAATTACAATAATACAAAGTCAAAAACATTATTTTTCGACCTAGAGATAAGAATGAACTGTTACGCTCTTCCACAAGACACAATTTCACCTTGTCTCGCGGACCGATGCATAATTAAATTGTTTCGATTTCCTTAAAGTAATACAAAATAATTATCATTCTTTTTAATAATCCAATGGTCACGCATGTACATTGTCTCCTTGTTACACATAGGTTTTCCCACATGACAGCTCGCAATCATCCAGTCATTTCACGAAAGGATGTTGCACAGCACAGCAACCTTCAATGGCGCTGTCTCTGAGGTATTTCCAGCAACATCGGAGTGTAAACAAGGTTTTGTACTGGCACCAAGTCTCTTCTCCATTTCTTCTCGATGCTTCTTCGGTTTGACTTCAGAGACTGTGAAGACGGAGCGTACGTCCATACCAGATCTTATAGTAGGCTGCTCAATATCATCCACCCTCGTGCAAAAACCAAGGTACACAAATGTGCTGATTCTTGAATTGCTGTTTGCTGACTTCGTCGCCTTAAAGCAACATCGCACCAAGAAGAATGTCTGCAGAGGTTAGTTGATCGCCTCTCTCACGCATGTAAAGAGTTTAGGCTGACCAGTGGTCTGTAGAATATTTGAGTGTGGAATAATATTTAAACTAGCTGAAAGCTCAAAACTAAGCGTCTCCCAGGCATGTATGCTTGATATGGCCGTGCAGTGTGAACGACATATGCCAGTCATGAGCGGAGACTCAACAGCTGTCAACTAAGATGTCTACGTCGTATTTTGATTGTTCCGTGGCAACAAGGTGTCTGACACAGATGACTTGGAATGCTGAGCATTTTCTCCGCTCTTACCAAGAGGCGCCTTTGCTGGTTAGGCCAGGTAAGGAGAATGGTGGGAGGCCGAAGAGTCTGCTGTATGGAGAGTTTGAATAAGGGAATATACCCTTTGGACGGCGATTTATGGACGGTTGAAAAAGAAGCATGAGGGAAGCCAACTTAGAAAGCAGCGAATGGGAGATCATCGCTGAGCATCGTTCCAGCTGGCGAACAATGGTATGAAGGAGTAGAACATGCAGTGGTATGAAGGAGTAGAAAATGCAGTGGTATGAAGGAGTAGAACATGCAGTGGTATGAAGGAGTAGAACATGCAGTGGTATGAAGGAGTAGAACATGCAGTGGTATGAAGGAGTAGAACATGCAGTGGTATGAAGGAGTAGAACATGCAGAAGTTGCGTGACAGAAAACACTTCCAACGAAATCGATTAATGAGACACTAAAATAGAAAAAAATTATTAAGAAACTCAAAATTTGACTAGTGGTCAAAAGTTCACCTACGAGAAGAATAGCAGAGACTGCAAATCTAGGATCAGCCTTGTAAGCTGTACTGAATTGTCAATTGATTCTCCATTGTCTCTAAAGATACTCCATATATATAATATATATATATATATATATATATATATATAAATATATATATATATATATATATATATATATATATATTTGAGTTTTTTTTATATATATACACAAATATATAATATATATATATATATATATATATATATAAATATATATATATATATATATATATATATATATATATTGGAGTTTGGTTTATAAACATACACGAATATATTTACCACTATTCACAAGAAAGCTTTTTATTAAGGGTAAGAGAGTATGTTTGTGCTCTAATTACACTTCCTGAATCAGGTGTTATTTTCAACCGCTATTTCCAGTCAGAATTTACAGGCATCGATTTGAAACAATTCATCGCACTTTAAACAAACCTCAGCGTATTCACATTGTAAACAAAATAAAATATTTGTATAAATGAAACTGGTATAATAATAATAATAATAATAATAACAATAATAATAATAATAATAATAAAAATAATAACAATAATAATAATAATAATAATAATAATAATAATAATAATAATAATAATAAAGTTTATTGAAAAACACGCTTTATCCCCAACGGCTCCAAGCACTGTACAAAGTCAAACATATTTATCTATAATTTACCACATTTAAAACAAACGCAACACTACAAAAACTAATTGCAAGCATACCAAGTCACAGTCTTTCTACCCATTTCAACTTTGGTATCACTTTGGTTTATGAGTGCAACTGTCATAATAATAATAATAATAAGAGGTCTTATGTATCGCGGTACCCCAGCCTAGGGCTGGGCTCACCGTGCTGTACACAAAAATATTATCAAAAGAGACAGAATCATGACATTAAAATAAAATACATTTATGAAATAAAGAATAGCAAAAAAAAAAAAATGTATATTCACCCACCCCACATAACTTTTACAAAGCAAACCATGGACGGCAGCCAGCACGATCGTTTATCGGTCAGAGAAGGGGAATCAGTCAGGGTAGTATAATTTAATTTCGTTTATAAATGTAACTGGCAACAATTTGGTTTATATAAAAAAATTGAATACGAAACTCAGTGTACATTCCCCCCCCTCCCCCCCCCCCCCTTTTACCCTTCTTTCAGCCCAATCAAACCGTGGAACCTGTTAATTAAATATGATTGTGACCTGTGGCCACCCGTGGGCACCTGTGGGCACAATTACTGGGGTTAGCCTTAGACTCTGTATCCCCCACCCCATTTTCCCATTCGCTTTGCTATATGGACGAATTCGTACATTTGTATTATTTCTACATCTAGTCCCTGGGTCTTGTATTATTGAACTCATAATATTGTATTATTGATCTCATGATCAGGGTTTCTTTCAGCTATATCTCGGGGGGGG
Source organism: Lymnaea stagnalis (assembly GCA_964033795.1). Classification (NCBI taxonomy): domain Eukaryota; kingdom Metazoa; phylum Mollusca; class Gastropoda; family Lymnaeidae; genus Lymnaea; species Lymnaea stagnalis. The sequence goes on from CAXITT010000562.1 coordinate 445,847, forward strand.
GGGGGGGGGCTGTGCTCCCAGGGGAAAGCCAAGTCCCCCCCCCTCCCGGAGGAAAATATGTCCAGTAATAAATCAACTGGAACTGCTGGCACTGCCCCCCCTTCCCGAAAAACCTGAAGTGCCCCCCCCCCCGAAAATCTGAAGTGCCCCCCGTAGGAAAATTTCTGAAAAAAACACTGCTCATGATATTGTATTATTGATCTCATGACATTGTATTATTGATTTCATGATATTGTATTATTGATCTCATGATATTGTATTATTGATCTCATGATATTGCATTATTGATCCCATGATGTTGTATTATTGATCCCATGATATTGTATTATTGATCTCATGATATTGCATTATTGATCCCATGATATTGTATTATTGATCCCATGATATTGTATTATTGATCTCATGATATTGTATTATTGATCCCATGATATTGTATTATTGATCCCATGATATTGTATTATTGATCCCATGATGTTGTATTATTGATTCAATGATATTGTATTATTGATCCCATGATATTGTATTATTGATCCCATGATATTGTATTATTGATCCCATGATATTGTATTATTGATCCCATGATATTGTATTATTGATCCCATGATATTGTATTATTGATTCCATGATATTGTATTATTGATCCCATGATATTGTATTATTGATCCCGGGACACGGTACTTAGATCACAGAGATTTTAAGACAGATATATTAATACACATACGTTAATACAGATAGGTTGATACAGATAACTTGAGAAATATAAGTTGAAATAGACAAGTTGAGAATGATAAGTTGAGATAGATAAGTTGAGACCGATAAGTTGAGAAATATAATTTAAGACAGATGAGTTGAGAAAGATAAGTTGAGAAGGATAATCTGAGAATGATAAGTTGAGATAGATAAGTTGAGAAAAATAATTTGAGACGGATAAGTTGAGAAAAATAAGTTAAGATAGATACGTTGAGAATGATAAGTTGAGAACGATAAGTTGAGACGGATAAGTTGATACAAATAAGTTTAAACATATAAGTTGAGACATATATCGATAAGTTGAGATGGATAAGTTGATATAGTTAATTTGAGACACATAAGTTGAGACAGATAAGTTGAGACACATACGTTGAGACAGAGTAAAGGGGAAAAATAGCGATTACAATTTTCTCTTTTTTGGGTCACTGCTTATATTTCCAAGAAATTACGTCATAGCCATCCCATGGCACTCTATGCTACCCCATGGCACACCATGCTACCCTATGGCACTCCATGCTACCCCATGGCATTCCATGCTACCCATGGCACTCCATGCTACCCCATGCCACTCCATGCTACCCCATGGGCCTCCATGCTACCCATGGGCCTCCATGCTACCCCAGGCCACTCTATGCTACCCCATGCCACTCCATGGCACTCCATGCTACCCCATGCCACTCCATGCTACCCTATGCCACTCCATGCTACCTCAAGGGCCTCCATGCCACTCCATGGCACTCCATGCTATCCCATGCTACCCCATGGCACTCCATGCTACCCCATGGTACTCCATGCTACTCCATGGCACTCCATGCTATCCCATGGCACTCCATGCCACCCCATTGCACTTCATGCTACCCCATATCACTCTTTTCTACCCCATGGCACTCCATGCTACCCCATGGCACTCCATGCTACCCCATGGCACTCTATGCTACCCCAATGGCACTCTATGCTATCCCATGGCACTCCATACTACCTTACCACCACATGTCCTCATATGACACCATGCCAACATATGCCCCCACAGGTCATCATAGGACACCATGCCACCACAGGTTACCATATGCCATCATGCCACCACATGACACCATATGCCACCGTGTCACCACCTGTCACCATATGAAACCATGCCACCACAAGTCACCATATGACACAAACCCACCATATGAAATCATGCGACCACATATTTTGCCACCGCATGTCACAATATGACATCGTGCCGCCACATGCTACCAAGAGACAAATGACATTTTAAGAAAAACAGAGCCAATAATTTTTTTTTTGTTGGTTTAAAAGTTCAAATTGTCTCCAGCGACCTGTAAGCTACTCTGTATGATGGAATCCTCTTTATTAATAATGTCCAATAAAAGGGACCCTACCTGCCGGCATTGCAGACTCGTCTCATAAACTCTAGCAGATCTATTGACCGAATGTCCCTCCCTAGATGTTTCAGGGAGGCCATGGAGGCGGAAGAGCTCTACGTGAGGAAAATGTTATATGGCTCAGCTCCGCAGTTGGAGCTGGTAGCCAACGTACTAGCCGGGGTTCAGAAGAGAGTAATCTCAAACCCTCACCAGAATATTTTTGATGTTAGTTATTATTGCTGTAGGTGTGGTCGATGAAGGTAGCTTGCTCAATGTCTTTAAAACACCTTGTTTTGGAAGGAATATGATTGATTTTAAGCATTTATAAATTCCATTTAGCCATAGAAGCTGGTACTTAAATCATATATATACTTTCAATCATACATGCAGATGTTCAATGAAACATGCAGGTATTCAATCATATATGTAGACATTCAATCACACATGCAGGTATTCAATCATATATGTAAACATTCAATCACACATGCAGGTATTCAATCATATATGTAGACATTCAATCACACATACAGGTATTCAATCATACATGTAGCCGTTCAAACATACATCTCGGCATCCATTACAAAATGTAGGCATTCAAGCTTGTATGCTGGTACTCAATCATGAAGTTTTTTATTCAATGAAATATGTTGACTTTCAATCATTCATGCAAATATTCTTTCATACATGTAGTCATTCAATCAGATATGCAGTCATTCAATCAGACATGTAGTCATTCAATCAGACATGTAGTCATTCAATCAGACATGTAGTAATTTAATCAGACATGTAGTCATTCAATCAGACATGTAGTCATTCAATCAGACATGCATTCAATCAATCATTGACGTATTCATTCAATCATATACATGTAGTCATTTAATCATGCATGTGTTTATTTTAATCATACATGCAGCCATTCAATCTTGAATAGAGTCATTAAATCATGCATGTAGTTATTCATTCATACACGTGGTCATTCATTCAGCCATATATTCAACCATACTTGTAGTCATTCAATCATACTTGAAGTCATTCAATCAAATATGAAGTCATTCAATCATACATGTAGTCATTAAATAATACATGACTGTACCATGACTCTACCATGGCTATACTAGTGCTGTATAAAGGCTGTATTATGGCTGTACTATGGCTATGACATGACTGTATAATGATTGTATACTGATCGCACTATGACTTTACCATGGCTGTATCATGGCTGTACCATGGTTGTATCATTACTGTTTCATTGCTGTATCATTGCTGTATCATGATTATACCATGGCTATACCATGACTGTATCATGACTGTATCATTATTGTACCATGGCTGTACCATGGCTGTGTCATTGCTGTATTACGGCTGTATCATGACTGTATCATGATTTACCATGGCTTTACCATGGCTGTATCATGACTGTGTCATGATTGTACCATTTCTGTATAATGACTGTATCATGACTGTACCATCGCTGTATTATGACTGTATCATAGCTATATCATGATTGTACCACGGCTGTATCATGACTGTACCAACGTTCCCTCTAAGGTTTGTTGGTTCGTGTGCAAAATCATACAATTGTTTGCAAAGTTTTACAGCATCAATTTTTTGTGTGCAAAATTTTACAGCCCACAAACAAAAACACACACATGGAAATTTGCTGCGTGGATACTCAAAACAGCTGTGCGGCTTCTGTGAGATCGGCCGCGCAGCTTAAAGGGAACATTGGACTGTACCATTGCTGTATCATGACTGTATCATGACTGTATCATGGCTGTATCATGGCTGTATCACGACTGTATCATGATTGTACCATAGCAATATCATGAGTATCCCATGGATGTATCATGACTATATCATCGCTTTATCATGGCTGTACCATGGCTGTATTATGACTGTACATGATTTGTACCACGGCTGTATCATGATTGTACCATGGCTTTATCATGATTGTACCATGGCTGTATCATGACTGTATCATGGCTGCATCATGGCTGTATCATGGCCGTAATCATGATTTTACCATGGCTGTATCATGGCTGTAACATGGCTGCACCCTGACTGAACGATAAAACTTTACACAAGATATGAAAGTGGCTATTAGTAGTTTTTTGTTGTGTGTGTGTGTGGGTATGTGTGTGTCTGTAGGGCTGTGTATGTATGCGTGTGTCTGTAGGGCTGTGTATGTATGTGTAGGATGTGGGCTCTGAGACCCAGCGCATCTTCAGTATCATCAAGAAAATGGCGCCGTCCATTACTGTTATCTCAAAGACATTCAAGTCCTCTCCTATCACTTGGTCCTGTCGAGAAATATACGGTTAAAAAGAACTGAAGACGCCTAGAGTGCTCGGTGCAGAGACGTAATCAGTAATACTTAACTCTTGAGGACGGCTATCAGCCGGGCTATATTTCAGAGTACTGCAGCTCTTGTACCATAAAATAAGCTTGGCGTCTCGAGACACAATGACAGTGTGGGGAACATAGCAGTATGCTACTAAACAAGTAGCTATGGTCAACGTCGCTTACGGTTTCTATTGTTTCACGTTTGCTTAAAGAAACGGCATGAGATCACGTACCTGGTTTCTGTCTCTCCCCCTTTCTCTTCCGCTCTCTCTTTCTCCCTTTCTCTGCACCCTTTCTACCCCCATTTCTCCCTCCCCCTTTTCCCTCCCCCTTTTCACCTCTTTCTCTACTATCTATCTCTCTCCCTCTCTCACCCCCTTTCTCTCTCCTTCCCCGTCCTCCTCCCCATTCTCTCTCCTCCATTCGCTCTCCCACTCACTCCTCCCATCCCTCTCCCCTTATCTATCCCCAACTCCCTCCACAATCTCTTCCCCCGTCCATGGAAACGCCACTGATTACATGCTATTTCACGTTATAGATATCATTCAAGGACTATACTTATGTAAGAAACCAAACGGCCGTTTTGCTTAATAATAAGATAAGATAAGATTCTTTTATTGATACAAATGAATGGATTTTTTATGTTACAATCTATAAAATTATTCTCAGGAAATGGGTAGCTTCCATCCCATTTGGTAACTTCCATCCCATTTGGTAACTTCCATCCCCCATTGGTAACTTCCATCCCATTTGGTAACTTCCATCCCCCCATTGGTAACTTCCATCCCCCCATTGGTAACTTCCATCCCATTTGGTAACTTACATCCCCCCATTGGTAACTTCCATCCCATTTGGTAACTTCCATCCCCCCCATTGGTAACTTCCATCCCATTTGGTAACTTCCATCCCACCATTGGTAACTTCCATCCCATTTTGTAACTTCCATCCCCCATTGGCAACTTCCATCCCATTTGGTAACTTCCATCCCCCATTGGTAACTTCCATCCATTTGGTAACTTCCATCCCATTTGGTAACTTCCATCCCATTTGGTAACTTCCATCCCCCATTGGTAACTTCCATCCCATTTGGTAACTTCCATCCCCCATTGGTAACTTCCATCCCATTGGTAACTTCCGTCCCATTTGGTAACTTCTATCCCATCTGGTAACTTCCATACCACCATTGGTAACTTCTATCCCATTTGGTAACTTCCATCCCACCATTGGTAACTTCTATCCCATTTGGTTACTTCCATCCCATTTGGTAACTTACATCCCATTTGGTAACTTCCGTCCTATTTGATAACTTATATCCCATTTGGTAACTTCCATCCCACCATTGGTAACTTCTATCCCATTTGGTAACTTCCATCCCACCATTGGTAACTTCTATCCCATTTGGTTACTTCCATCCAACCATTGGTAACTTCTATCCCATTTGGTAACTTCCATCCCACCATTGGTAACTTCTATCCCATTTGGTAACTTCCATCCCACCATTGGTAACTTCTATCCCATTTGGTAACTTCCATCCCACCATTGGTAACTTCTATCCCATTTGGTTACTTCCATCCGATCATTGGTAACTTCTATCACATTTGGTAACTTCCATCCCCTTTGGTAACTTCCGCCCCATGGATAACTTCCACCCCATGGATAACTTCCACCCCATGGATAACTTCCATCCCCATATATTACTTCCACCCCATGGATAACTTCCATTCCCCATTGGTAACTTGCACCCCATGGATAACTTCCACCCCATGGATAACTTCCATCCCCATGGGTAACTTCCACCCACTGGATAACTTCCATACCCCATTGGTAACTTCCACCCCATGGATAACTTCCATCCCCCCTTAGGTAACTTCCATCCCATGGATAACTTCCATCCCATGGATAACTTCCATCTCCCCATTGGTAACTTCCATCCCATGGATAACTTCCATCCCCCCATTGGTAACTTCCATCCCATGGATAACTTCCATCCCACCATTGGTAACTTCCATCCCATGGATAACTTCCACCCCATGGATAACTTCCATTCCCCATTGGTAACTTCCATCCCATGGATAACTTCCATCCCATGGATAACTTCCACCCCATTGATAACTTCCATCCCATGGATAACTTCCATCCCCCCATTGGTAACTTCCATCCCATGGATAACTTCCATCCCCCCATTGGTAACTTCCATCCCATGGATAAGTTCCACCCCATGGATAACTTCCATCCCCCCATTTGTAACTTCCACCCCATGGATAACTTCCATCCCCATGGATAACTTCCACCCCATTGATAGTTTCCACCCCCCCCCCATGGCTAGCTTCAATTTCCCCCATGGGTAGCTTCCACCCACTTGGGTAACCAGCTCCCCCCAATTTCTACCTGACATGAGCCACGAGGTAGGCACATAACTGAAACCTGTGGAGGTTGGTGGGGAGTGATATGACGTTACGTTATGTTTATTGGACAATAAAATAAAGTGGTTTGTGGGGGGGGGGGTTGCTTGTTAATAATGTCTGCAGTGCATAACTGTGTCATCTGTTAAATATACGACTTAAATGCCGTCTTGAAACCTACAAAACCGGTTTTTATACAAGATACCCCCCACCACACATATCCCCACAAAAACACAAAAATACACACTAACAAACACACACACAACAATACCAACCAGACTTTCAAAAAGACCACCACTACACACACACGTTAAAGCACACATACCGAAACCGACACACACACCACGACACACAGGCTCAACTGAGCTGTTAACTGTGTGTGTCATCAGGTGAAAGCTACCAATGTTTATTTTAGCACTTGGAACAAAACCTTTGTTGTCACGCATTGGTGGGCCATAGCAGCGCTGGCTCAGTGGTTCTCATGTTGTCACGCATTGGTGGGGTGGGCCATAACAGAGCTGGCTCAGTGGTTCTCATGTTGTCACGCATTGGTGGGCCATAACAGAGCTAGCTCAGTGGTTCTCATGTTGTCACGCATTGGTGGGGTGGACCATAACAGAGCTGGCTCAGTGGTTCTCATGTTGTCACGTATTGGTGGGCCATACCAGAGCTTACTCAGTGGTTCTCATGTTGTCACGCATTGGTGGGCCATAACAGCTCATGTTGCCTTTTCACGCATTGGTGGGCCATAGCAGAGCTAGCTCAGTGGTTTCAAGATTGTTACCGAATGTTGTTATATATTGGTGGCCCATAACAGAATAGCTCAGTGGCTCCAACGTTGTTTCATCTGGGTATGTGGTCAAACTGCATAGATAGTTAAATAGCCGAGACAATACTACCGATAACTGTCACCTTCTGTCAGATGTTTTTCTTTGGTTAAATTTTTCTGCTCAAGCATGTCCAACCCCATGTTTGAGAACCATTGATATTTACTCTCAGTGTAACTAACTCCACTTGTCATAAAAATGGGGGGGGGTGGGGTGGAGGTGATGTAAGGTTGTTTGTTAAGTTGGCGGATCTGTGCTTGAATTGTGTATGTGTGAAATGGGCGTCTGCTTTGTTGTGGGTTGAGTGTGGTTGTGGAGGTACTGAGGGTACAAACAAATCATTTACAGCAGTTGTGCACAGGACTTTAGCTTTACCTTCATATCACATGACTATAGCTTTACCTTCATCTCACATGACAATAGCTTTACCTTCATCTCACATGACTACAGCTTTACCTTCATCTCACATGACTATAGCTTTACCTTCATCTCACAGGACTATAGCTTTACATTCATCTCACAGGACTATAGCTTTACCTTCATCTCACATGACTATAGCTTTACCTTCATCTCACATGACTATAGCTTTACCTTCATCTCACAGGACTATAGCTTTACCTTCATCTAACATGACAATAGCTTTACCTTCATCTCACAGGACTATAGCTTTACCTTCATCTCACATGACTATAGCTTTACCTTCATCTCACAGGACTATAGCTTTACCTTCATCTCACAGGACTATAGCTTTACCTTCATCTCACAGGACTATAGCTTTACCTTCATCTCACAGGACTATAGCTTTACCTTCATCTCACAGGACTATAGCTTTACCTTCATCTCACAGGACTATAGCTTTACCTTCATCTCACAGGACTATAGCTTTACCTTCATCTCACAGGACTATAGCTTTACCTTCATCTCACAGGACTATAGCTTTACCTTCATCTCACAGGACTATAGCTTTACCTTCATCTCACAGGACTATAGCTTTACCTTCATCTCACAGGACTATAGCTTTACCTTCATCTCACAGGACTATAGCTTTACCTTCATCTCACAGGACTATAGCTTTACCTTCATCTCACAGGACTATAGCTTTACCTTCATCTCACAGGACTATAGCTTTACCTTCATCTCACAGGACTATAGCTTTACCTTCATCTCACAGGACTATAGCTTTACCTTCATCTCACAGGACTATAGCTTTACCTTCATCTCACAGGACTATAGCTTTACCTTCATCTCACAGGACTATAGCTTTACCTTCATCTCACAGGACTATAGCTTTACCTTCATCTCACAGGACTATAGCTTTACCTTCATCTCACAGGACTACCGCTTTACCTTCATCTCACAGGACTATAGCTTTACCTTCATCTCACATGACTATAGCTTTACCTTCATCTCACAGGACTATAGCTTTACCTTCATCTAAAAGGACTATAGCTTTACCTTCATCTCACATGACTATAGCTTTACCTTCATCTCACAGGACTATAGCTTTACCTTCATCTCACATGATTATAGCTTTACCTTCATCTCACAGGACTATAGCTTTACCTTCATCTCACAGGACTATAGCTTTACCTTCATCTCACAGGACTACAGCTTTACCTTCATCTCATAGGACTATAGCTTTACCTTCATCTCACAGGACTATAGCTTTACCTTCATCTCACATGACTATAGCTTTACCTTCATCTCACAGGACTATAGCTTTACCTTCATCTCACAGGACTATAGCTTTACCTTCATCTCACATGACTATAGCTTTACCTTCATCTCACAGGACTATAGCTTTACCTTCATCTCACAGGACTATAGCTTTACCTTCATCTCACAGGACTATAGCTTTACCTTCATCTCACATTACTATAGCTTTACCTTCATCTCACATGACTACAGCTTTACCTTCATCTCACATGACTATAGCTTTACCTTCATCTCATATGTCTATAGCTTTACCTTCATCTCACATGACTATAGCTTTACCTTCATCTCACATGACTACAGCTTTACCTTCATCTCACAGGACTATAGCTTTACCTTCATCTCACAGGACTATAGCTTTACCTTCATCTCTTATGTCTATAGCTTTACCTTCATCTCACATGACTATAGCTTTACCTTCATTCTCACATGACTATAGCTTTACCTTCATCTCACATGACTATAACTTTACCTTTATTTCACATGATTATAGCTTTACCTTCATCTCACATGACTACAGCTTTACCTTCATCTCACAGGACTATAGCTTTACCTTCATCTCATATGTCTTTAGCTTTACCTTCATCTCATATGTCTATAGCTTTACCTTCATCTCACATCACTATAGCTTTGCCGTTATGTCACATGACTATAGCTTTACCTTTATGTCACATGACTACAGCTTGTATTCAACACACACATGCAGTGGTTCTCATACGACTACAGTTTTATCTTTATCTTTTGAGGCATATGAGCGAAAAGCGCGACAAGGACATACACTTTTAGTTGCCTCAATTTATAAAATAATGATTCTAAACAAACGTGATTTTCAGTGTTTCTCAAGCTATTTCCATGTACTATCCTTTTAGATTGGATAAGCGTGATCATACATTTCCCTTCGTGTTGTAGGCATTAGTCAAAGTTCTAGTTTGCAGGGCCCTCTGGAGATGATAGCAAAGACAAGTACACGACTTATTCAGATGCATACTGGAACATTCCACAAATGTCAAATTGACATCTTTTTAGTAAAAAATAAATGACCTTGGCCTAGTGATCGGCGTATCTTAAAGTTGGAGGATAAGTCAGCAAATAATTGCATCCATCACACCAAGTAAGTCATGTGCCCCTTAGTGACATCCTGAGGTTGTCAATGATTGCAACAATCAGCTTACTCTTGTGCTAGTGGCTGTAGTTGAACCACATCCGTATCTTTTCCTGGACATGTGATACCCCCCCCCCTCTCATAAGGTTAGTAACATTATACACTTAAATGGAGTGGAAGGATTGATTTAAATATGTTTTTCATGGGCGTGGCTAAAGAAGTTTGATTTGGATCAATTCGCTTAAAAAAAAAAGTTGTAAAAAGTTTTTAAAAAACTATTTAGAAAAAAGTCACGACCCCATCCACGCCCCCATCCACGCCCCTATCCACGCCCCCATCTACGCCCCCATCCACGCCCCATCCACGCCCCATCCACGCCCACATCCACGCCCTTATCCACGCCCCATCCACGCCTTCATCCAACCCCCTATGCACGCCCCCAACCACGCCCCCATCCACGCCCCCATCCACGCCCCTATCCACGCCCCTGCATACCTAGCATTCACATAAGTAAGTACGGCCGTTGTTCTTAACTAAAGGACTGGGAGGCAGTGACGAGGTACAAAAAAAAAAAATAATTGCATTCCCTGAAGAAGTAATTGGTTTCATGTATCATTTCGTCTTCTTCATTACTGCCATCGTGCGCCATGTGGAATACTTGTAACCCACAGGTCTCAAGGGGCCCCACACCAAAGGGGTATAGATAGCAATACTTGTAACCCACAGGTCTCAAGGGGCCCCCAGCTTAGGGGTATAGATAGCAGTACTTGGTACCCACAGGTCTCATAGGGGCCCTCCAGCATAGGGGTAAAGATACACTGTCTTTTGAAAACGAATAGCCAGCTTTGTGCCTCTTATGTCGATTGTGGATGCGCCTCAGCCACGGATGGCAACCCATCTAAAGAGGACAAACTCTGAAATGAAATCAAAACCTGAGACGGAGTCCCGTAGGCAGTATGACATGACATTTCCGACAACACCTAGGCTACTACTCAAGTCAATGCTACTACTCAAGTCAAGGCTACTACTCAAGTCAAGGCTACTACTCATGTCAAGGCTACTACTCATGTCAAGGCTACTACTCACGTCAAGGCTACTACTCACGTCAAGGCTACTACTCAAGTCAAGGCTACTACTCATGTCAAGGCTACTACTCATGTCAAGGCTACTACTCACGTCAAGGCTACTACTCATGTCAAGGCTACTACTCAAGTCAAGGCTACTACTCAAGTCAAGGCTACTACTCATGTCAAGGCTACTACTCACGTCAAGGCTACTACTCAAGTCAAGGCTACTACTCATGTCAAGGCTACTACTCATGTCAAGGCTACCACTCACGTCAAGGCTACTACTCAAGTCAAGGCTACTACTCATGTCAAGGCTGCTACTCAAGTCAAGGCTACTACTCATGTCAAGGCTACTACTCATGTCAAGGCTACTACTCAAGTCAAGGCTACTGCTCATGTCAAGGCTACTACTCAAGTCAAGGCTACTGCTCAAGTCAAGGCTATTACTCATGTCATGGCTACGACTCAAGTCAAGGCTACTACTCATGTCAAGGCTACTACTCATGTCAAGGCTACCACTCACGTCAAGGCCACTACTCAAGTCAAGGCTACTGCTCAAGTCAAGGCTATTACTCATGTCATGGCTACGACTCAAGTCAAGGCTACTACTCAAGTCAAGGCTATTACTCATGTCAAGGCTACTACTTAAGTCAAGGCTACTACTCAAGTCAAGGCTATTACTCATGTCAAGGCTACTACTCAAATCAAGGCAACTACTCAAGTCATGGCTACGACTCAAGTCAAGGCTACCACTCAAGTCAAGGCTACGACTCAAGGCTTTGTCATCTTCGCGTGTGAAGGACATATGATAAATGTAATTTGTACACAGTGTCTTGCCTTAATCTTAAAATAAGAGTGCAAACACGTTATAATCTCAGTGGTAGATTTACTATAAGACCAAATGAAACAGTGCCATCATCTCATATTCCCAATCTCAAAAGAAAATGTCTTTCAAATTCCGTCCTTTGATTACCCTCGACTCGTTTACGACATTTTTTCCCCTCAACTTTGCTCCATTTTCCCGACCCAACTTTACAATTTAACTGGGTCAGAATAAAAAACTAAATACATTGTCTATGATTTAGCCCCCTATCAAGTAGTGTTTGATGGTAAACTTAAATTTTGCTTTTGCATATTTTTGCGCCGAAAATGCCGCCCATCCCTTTAAAAAGTTTTAAAAAAAAAAGTGCTGCCAGGAGCGGACCGTCAACCCTCTTCCCTTCCTATTCCCTCTCCCCTTCCTATGCCCTCTCCCCTTCCTATGCTCTCTCCCCTTCCTATGCCCTCTCCCCTTCCTATGCCCTCTCCCCTTCCTATGCCCTCTCCCCTTCCTATGCCCTCTCACCTTCCTATGCCCTCTCCCCTTACTATGCCCTCTCCCCTTCCTATGCCCTCTCCCCTTCCTATGCCAGGAGCGGACCGTCAACCCTCTTCCCTTCCTATTCCCTCTCCCCTTCCTATGCCAGGAGCGGACCGTCAACCCTCTTCCCTTCCTATTCCCTCTCCCCTTCCTATGCCCTCTCCCCTTCCTATGCCCTCTCCCCTTCCTATGCCCTCTTCCCTTCCTATCCCCTTCCTATGCCTCATGAGCTGGCATCGTTAGCTTGCGCATTTCAGATTAGCTAAGCTAGGTTTGTTTTTTCATGCAGCCTGCATTTCTATTGGGCGCGGCTATCAAATTATATTAATTATGATTATGTTAATTATATTCAAATTTCCCCCCCCCCCCCTTTTTCTTTCCTTTCATTCACTTAAACGGCGTCTAACTGAGCTATTTTTAGATTGAAATACGTCATATTCCATCCCTAGAATTCAAAGTTCCTTGTTTAAATCAAAACATGAAATATCTTCTACCACAACTGATCCAACCAACTTAATCATGATCTGACAGAAGTCTCACTTGTGGTCATACCCGCATAGACTACGGCGTGATGAAAGTGGCGCAACCCGTCACAATCTATTTATAGCCGGCATCGTTCGATCTTAACTGAAACGATACGAGTCGGCGGTAATTGATCAGAAATTCTATTTATAAAGTTTGATAACTCAATTTGAGATCATTTTGAAACTCTTACGCATGCGCACATCGCATTTTCACGTTGGCAATTATGCGTCAACTGTACAATTGGCTAATACGCTAGGTGGCGCTCTAAGGCAGTGGTTCTTAACATTGGCTATAAAGCAGGGCTGTGCCACGAAAAAAGTTGCGCCTGTGGCGACACCTGGAAATGGCTTCCCGCCTCTCCTTCATCAATAAACAATGTATGTGTTATGTAGTACACATTTTCCCGTGCGTGAGCTTTCTTTGACCCCGCATTAGACTCCTAGCAGACAGTAACGTTTGTTGTGGGCGTGGTTACATCTCTTTGATGTATCTTGTTTACTACCGGCTTCCAATTAAACATGGTTAGTAGGTCTACTAGTATCTTTTCCGAAGGTTCTCGATTGTATTAAAAAAATAAGGGCGTTTCTAGACGTGACGGTAGACCCACATATATAAGGGAATTGACAGGCACAGAGAGGGACGGAGATTGATATATATGTTTAACTTCACGAGACGTGTATTATTCTTTGTGTACTTATATGTGTTTATTCATATTCATCATGCATCATTATTAATTGCCACATTGTATTAATTGTGTACTAGTACGAGATTTTCCAATACTCTGTAAGTTGATGATTTGTAATAATAATCTTTTGTTTTGTAATTGTAATATTACTTAATTAAATCTTATTAATTGTAATTGTAAACTGTTTTTTGCGTTGTCGTATCTTTATTTATTGTATTTCTCTATGGTATCGTCATTTATTGTGCACTGTTTGAACGAGCCATAACTTAAAACAAGAGATTAATTTCTCACAATAGAAGCCAGGTGCGTAACATATTGTATAGGTAGTGGGGGAGGGTGGGTGGATGGCACTACTTGCCGTCGGCCATTTCGCTGCAGGGAACTTTCGCCGCCGGTACCTTTGACCCCGGTACCTTTGACCTCGGTACCTTTGACCCCGGTACCTTTCACCCCGGTACCTTTGACCCCGGTACCTTTCACCCCGGGACCTTTCACCCCGGTACCTTTCACCCCGGTACCTTTCACCCCGGTACCTTTCTCCCCGGGACCTTTCACCCCGGTACCTTTCACCCCGGGACCTTTCACCCCGGTACCTTTCGCCACCAGGGCATAACGTCGCCGGCCTTGACCTGAACAAAAAGATACATTTAAAAAAACCTATAAAACTGATCATATAAATTTAGAGTGGATGAAAACAATGTTGAATATTTCATGACTTAAATAGACTGAGCTGAAGATGACTAGATAGTTCACATAAAAACGGTATGTCTCTGTGCAGTTGGAGGCATATAATAAAACTATAACGTGCACCCTTTTTTGTGTGTGGCCCACACAGTTCAATTGAGAGTAGGCTGACACCAGTGAGATGAGTTTCAGCACGAGTTGTGCCCCGTGGATGAAGAAGATCAGCGGCCAGGGTAGATGTCCTCACGTACAGTCACGGATGGTTGAGCACGTTGTCTGTGGCAGCAGTTGCACCAGGGACCTAATACCACTAATGCCATATTGTGCAATAGCTAAATGGTGATAATTTTGCCGTGCATCTCAGAAGATAAGACTAGCTCTTCGATTAATGTTTTATACGAGACCCATCCCTCACCCCCCAAAAAAAAAAAACAAAACAAACAAAACAACAACAACAAAACCACAAAACACACACACACATTAGTTATTATTTTTAGGCACGTCTTCTGCATGTACATCACTCAACTGTTACGCACCGAAATTTTGTTTAGCAAATTTAATCTCGTTTAAGATTTGACTCATGATTTAAATAGTGCCAAACAAAGTGCCGAACAGCAGCACACAAAGAAAAAGCGATACCAAACTAAGTGATGATAACAATAATCAATTTAATCACAGTATTACATTTATTTAAATATAAATAATCAAAGAGACAGAAATAAAATGTATATTAATTTATAACACAGCGAGAGAAAAAGTAAAATCATCGAAAGATACAAATATTAATATACATACGTACACAAAGAAAGGAAATCTAGACATTGCATCACCCGATGGAATTCTTTAGAGAAAATTAGAACGTAAACAAACTTTTCCCAATCAAAGGATGGGAGGGTGTGTTCAACTGTGACACATTTAATCGCGAATGTCAATAACAAAACCAAAAAACAAATTGGTGGATGGGGGGTGGATTAGGGTTGAATGTCATGGCTCGTGGTGAGCACAATACTAGGTCAACACACAAGCCTTAACATCTCTAGTCAGGTCATTCATTTAAAAAGGCTTCAGTAATTGAATTTTTGCTATAATTTAAAAGAAAAACAACATACATAAAACATCGCCTAACAAACAAGTTTTTGGTATAAATCCTTTATACACTATGGAATATCCAGCCAGTGGGGAGGGAGGGGGGGCTGAGCATTTGACAAACGATGCCAGCCAGTGGGGAGGGGAGGGGGGCTGAGCATTTGACAAAAGATGCCAGCCAGTGGGGAGGGGGGGCTGAGCATTTGACAAAAGATGCCAGCCAGTGGGGAGGGGAGGGGGGCTGAGCATTTGACAAAAGATGCCAGCCAGTGGGGAGGGGGGGGGGGCTGAGCATTTGACAAACGATGCCAGCCAGTGGGGAGGGGAGGGGGGGCTGAGCATTTGACAAACGATGCCAGCCAGTGGGGAGGGGAGGGGGGGCTGAGCATTTGACAAAAGATGCCAGCCAGTGGGGAGGGGAGGGGGGCTGAGCATTTGACAAAAGATGCCAGCCAGTGGGGAGGGGGGGGGGGCTGAGCATTTGACAAAAGATGCCAGCCAGTGGGGAGGGGAGGGGGGCTGAGCATTTGACAAAAGATGCCAGCCAGTGGGGAGGGGGGGGGGGCTGAGCATTTGACAAAAGATGCCAGCCAGTGGGGAGGGGAGGGGGGCTGAGCATTTGACAAAAGATGCCAGCCAGTGGGGAGGGGGGGGGGGCTGAGCATTTGACAAAAGATGCCAGCCAGTGGGGAGGGGAGGGGGGCTGAGCATTTGACAAAAGATGCCAGCCAGTGGGGAGGGGGGGGGGGCTGAGCATTTGACAAAAGATGCCAGCCAGTGGGGAGGGGAGGGGGGCTGAGCATTTGACAAAAGATGCCAGCCAGTGGGGAGGGGGGGCTGAGCATTTGACAAACGATGCCAGCCAGTGGGGAGGGGAGGGGGGCTGAGCATTTGACAAAAGATGCATACAAGTAACGTGTTTTATAAGAATCTCAATGAGTGCCCCGCCCAACCCACCCCCTCCCCCAAGGCTATCAACCACTGATTTTTTTCAAGCCCAGGAATATCTTAATATTCCAATGACGTACCCGCTTTTTTTTAAAAATATATTTTACAGTATCCGGAAATTCCATCGAATGAAATTTCGTCGACGTAAAATTGATCGACAGAAATTTGATCGAACGGAAATTTGGTCGAACGGAAATTTGGTCGAATCTTTTTTCAGTTCACACGTTAAAATCGTGCTTCACATTTCTCTTTGAACGCCCTATTCTCTTTGACTCTATAGTACAGTGCGATCAAAAAGAAATTCGACGAAAATTTTGACGTTTGAACTGGAAAAAAAGATTCGACAAAATTCCGTTCGATCAAATTTCCGTCGATCAATTTTCCGTCGACGAAATTTCTTTCGATGAAATTTCCGTTAACCTCTTTTTTTACAACCGGTATTTCAGAAAAGTAGCAGTTTGCGCATCAAGCACACTTGCGATAATGTTAAGAATTTCATTTACCGCACTTATCAGGGAGTTAATTTAGTGAAATCAGTGTCATCATATTTCCTTAATCTTCCCCTCGAAAAAGATGAGAAAAACTTATTTTTCGAGGATTGAGTTTGGGGCTCAAATTTTGATAGACTGCGTTTTCATCGGCAGCGAATCTATGTGCCAAGTTTCAGCTCGATAAGTTGACGGGAAGTGGGTCAGTTAGCCGCCCGAAGGTTTTGCCAGCCAGCCACGAACAAAATTGATGTTAATATATAAGGATTTGAAAAAAAAATAAATGAATTCTAACCAAAAAAAACCCCACCACTGTTAGAGTAAGGAGCTCTTTCATTGGGGGAGGGGGGGGTGGGGGGTTGGGGGTGGCTTTTGTCTAGCGCATCCGTTTTCAAGTGGCATAAATATCCATTCCAAAAAGAAACGTTTAGTCCATATCAATGTAACGTTTATGTGGAACTAAGACCAGCCTACAAACAAACTCTGATGTTGACATAGACATTTAGTCTAGAATAGGCGTTCTGAGAACCTCAACATCTGTATAAAATCCCTCGTGTCTTGAAAACACCTGTTCTGTGAATATATCATTTCTGCACGACTAACGGGTATTGACTCAGCGGCACAATGGCCCGGAGGCCGAACGGCTGGTGGCGAATCGGCGGCGACGCAGTGGCGTAGGCGAAATGGCGCCTGGGAATGGTCGAAGATTCTAGGATTCTAGGCAGTCGCCAGCTCCACATTGTGTGCGGACTTTGTTTTTGACCTCCCCGGTCCCCAACACCCCCCCCCACAAAAAAAAAGAAAAAAGAACAACATCCCCCCCCCCCATAAAAACAAAAAAACAAAGCTTTATTACAACCATGGTTCCGACACCTTTACTCTGATCGAGGGAATAAGAAGTCTAGGGCTCTACAAGTTGGTGCATGTGTTGGAGAGACGAATAGCGGTATTAGAGAAAACACTATCAGAATTAGAGAAAACACTATCAGAATTAGAGAAAACACTATCAGAATTAGAGAAAACGGCACTATCAGAATTAGAGATAACACTATCAGAATTAGAGAAAAAAAATCTGTGTTAGCTAATGTCCTCCCTATGTAATGTCCTCATCCATGTATCGCATGGATGACTCTTGTTGAAGATAGGTAATAGCCTATGTCCTTGCTATTGTATAAGATTGCTATATCCTTGATATTGTAGAGACGAATATGTCCTTGCTATTGTAGAGATGGATATGTCCTTGCTATTATAGAGATGGATATGTCCTTGCTACGTTAGGGATGTATATGTCCTTGCTATTGTAGAGATGGATATGTCCTTGCTATGTTAGGGATGAATATGTCCTTGCTATGTTAGGAATGAATATGTCCTTGCTATTGTAGATATGGATATGTCCTTGTTATTGTAGAGATGGATATGTCGTTGTTATTTTAGAAATGGATATGTCCTTGCTATTGTAGAGATGGATATGTCCTTGCTATTATAGAGATGGATATGTCCTTGCTATGTTAGGGATGAATATGTCCTTGCTATTGTAGAGATGGATATGTCCTTGCTATTATAGGGATGAATATGTCCTTGCTATTATAGAGATGAATATTTCCTTGCTATTGTAGAGATGGATATGTCCTTGCAATGTTAGGGATGAATATGTCCTTGCTATTATAGAGATGAATATTTCCTTGCTATTGTAGAGATCGATATGTCCTTGCTATGTTAGGGATGAATATGTCCTTGTTATTGTAGAGATGGATATGTCCTTGTTATTGTAGAGATGGATATGTCCTTGTTATTGTAGAGATGGATATGTCCTTGCTATTGTAGAGATGGATATGTCCTTGTTATTGTAGAGATGGATATGTCCTTGTTATTGTAGAGATGGATATGTCGTTGTTATTTTAGAAATGGATATGTCCTTGCTATTGTAGAGATGGATATGTCCTTGTTATTGTAGAGATGGATATGTCCTTGTTATTGTAGAGATGGATATGTCCTTGTTATTGTAGAGATGGATATGTCCTTGTTATTGTAGAAATAATATTGTCCTTGCTATTGTAGATATGGATATGTCCTTGTTATTGTAGAGATGGATATGTCCTTGTTATTGTAGATATGGATATGTCCTTACTATTGTATAAGATTGCTATATCCTTGCCATTGTAGAGATGGATATATCCTTGTCATTGAATAGATCAGCGAATCTCAACCTGTGGGTAGTGACCCCTTTGGGGGTCGAATGACCCTTAAACAAGGGTCGCCTGAGACCAACGGAAGACACATATGAACGGCAACCCATCTGAGAGAAGGTAAACTCTGAGTTTAAACCAGGAGCCAGAATGATCAACAAGTTGATCGTGGGCCCATCAAATATAAGAAGAAGGAAAAATGTTCGCAGGCATAAGCAAAGTTGAGAACCACTGGTATAGATGGATATGTCCTTGCAATGGTATAATATGGCTTTATCCTTGTCATTGTAGAGATTGATATGTCTTTGCAAATTGAGACTCAAGGAGAAAACGTAAAATTACTAAACCGATTGATGTCATCAATCAAGCGTATCGACTTCTCCTGGTCAGTGTCACGCATCAGTGCAGATCTTCAGAGTCTCACCAGGAGTGGTCCAACACTGCCACAGTACTACACTGCACTGCTCTTATAGTGAGGAAAATGTCACTTATTACATTCATCTCAAGTGGATGACGTTTATCATATGACGTCATTACGTCATTAGTCAAAGTGCACCCTTTCTCTCTTTAAATACCCCCGCCCCCCCACACACACCCCCACACACCCACCCACCCGGAGTGCTCGAGTATAGAGGGAAAGTAAGGTGCTGGCTCACAAGATGACAGAACTATGGTTGAAAGGACACGCGCACCGTTAGACGTTGCCCCCGCTGAGCAGACATGGAGCAGTCATGAGAGAGAGAGAGAGAGAGAGAGAGAGAGGGGCGATAGTCCAGTAATCGTGCTCAAGACAGCGTGTCATATGAGTCTCCAGAGCGTGACGCACTTTGACAATCTAATTGGTTTGTAAGTTGTGTGCATCGATCAGGTGGTGATTGGGTCTGGTGAAAGATGGGAGATGTTGGGACGTGAGGAGTAGAAGAGTGGGAGTGGGGTGGTGTGTGTGTGTGTGTGGGGGGGTAGTCATTGTAAGGGGCGATCAAGCAGTGTGTTGTTAACTGGATATTTGATGGATGGTCTCATAAAATTCAATCGAGAAATAATTGATAAATCAAAATGTACCTTAATCAATTATAATTAATCAATTAATAAGCCATTAATACCAAATTCTTTAATATTGAAATAATGATGTCATTTTAAACTTAAGGTTGTTTTAAAAGAGTGGATGTAAGTAAAATCTAAGTCCTAACTTAAGTCTTATCTAAGTCCTTACTTAAGTCTTATCTAAGGCCTAACTTAAGACTTATTTAAGTGCTAACTTAAGTATTATTTAAGTCCTAACTTAAATCTTATTTAAGTTCTAACCTAAGTCTTATTTAAGTCCTAACTTAAGTCTTATTTATTTCCTATCCTAGTCCTACACACTTGAGACCGACAGAAAGTGATTTTATGATTTCAGCCGAAGCCGAAAATAGGCCGAAAGTTTAAAATGACTTTCGACCGAAACGAAAAAATACCGAAAGTTAAAAATGACTTTCGGCCGAAACCGAAACCGAAGCCGAAAATGAAATATTTATATATTTTGAAATTCGTTCCCGAATACATTCTGCATCCATCGAAAATGATGGAAGAAAGTATAAATATTTACATTATTTTTATAAAAAAAACGAGAGAATCGTGAATATTAACAAATAAACATCTAATATAACATCTTGTTGTTAAAGATCGTTTAGTTTGTTCATAAAGATCGCTTAGTTTGTTGTTAAAAATCGTTATTTTGTTTTTTTAAGATCGCTTAGTTTGTTCTTAAAGATCGCTTAGTTTTTGTTTAAAGGTCTTTTAGTTTGTTATTAAAGATCACTTAGTTTGTTCAAAAAGATCGCACGTTTTTTCTTAAAGATTGCTAGGTTTGTGTTATTAAAAGATCATTTAGTTTGTTCATAAAGATGGCTAAGTTTGTGCTTAAAGATCATTGATTTTGTTCTTAAATATCGCTTAGTTGTTCTTAAAGATCATTCAGTTTTTTAAAGATCATTTAGTTTGTTTGTATAATTTTTTTATTAAAAATCGTTTAGATTGTTCTTAAAGATCGCTTATTTTGTTGTTGAAGATTGCTTAGATTTTTTCATAAAGATCACTTAGTTTGTTCTGATAGATAATTGATTTTGTTCCTTAAGATCGATAAGTTTGTTCTTAAAGATCTTTTAGTTTGTTCCTAAAGAGCATTTAGTTTTCTGTTAAAGATTGCTTAGATTATTCTTATAAATCATTTAGTTTTCTATTAATGATCATTTCTTTTGTTTTTAAAGATCACTTAGTTAGTTCTTAAAAATTGCATAGTTTGTTCTATAAGATCGGTTAGGTTTTTTTAATTAAAGATCGCTTTATTTGTTTTTAAAGATCACTTTATTTGTTTTTAAAGATCGTTTAGTTTGTTCTTAAAGATTACTTAATTTGTTCTTAAAGATCGTTTAGTTTTTTCTTAAATGTCACTTAGTTTGTTGTTAAGTATCGCTTTTGCTGAGAATTAGATGACCGAAAACCTCAGTAACTTGGCCGAAAGTCTAAGTCAATTTCGGCCGAAACCGAAAAAAAAGAAAGTTAACTTTTCCCTTTCGGCCGGAACCGAAATTAAGCAGAAAGTTAACTTTCAGTTTCGGCCGAAACCGAAACTTGGCCGAAAGTGATAAAATGGCCACTTTCGGCGCCGAAATCGAAGCCGAAGCCGAAGTTCGGTCGCTCTCTACTACACACAAACAAATACACATACATACACACAAACACACATAGACTTACACTAAAACACACAAACATACAAACAAACCCACACACAAACACATACACACACAAGCACACAAGCAAACATACATACACAAACAAACAAACACACAAACACACACACACACAAACACATACACACGCACACACACAAACAAATAAACATACACAAACAAACACACACACACAAACACATACACATAAACACATACACAAACACACACACACACCAGCACATACACAAAAACACATACATACAAACACACACACAAATAAACACACACAAACACACACACAAACACATACACAAATGCATACACACACGATCGTCACAATCCCAACCACCCACATTTTATGGTCTGCTCCCAAACAGGGGCATGTATCCCCCTGAGTGATGGAAGACGAACTCCCTCCACCCCTCCATCCCCCCCCTGCACCCCCCTCCGCCCGCCTCCACCCGTAGTATCTGTTCAGGTCTTCAAGTAGTTCCTGCAATCTTTCCATCAGACAATTTGTTCCGGGGAGATTGTTTTTATGCTGGAAGGGGTTGGCAAAATCTCGGCCCAGCTGCACCTCTATGCAGAGCATTCGATTATCGCCAAATGTGGGCATAAGGACGACCAGGGCAAATTTTAACTGAGGGTCACCTGGGGTCGTTGGCAGAGCATTCGATCATTGCCAAATGTGGGCATAAAGACCTTTAGGACAAATTTTAACTGAGGGTCACCTGGGGTCGTTGGTCAAAGTGTTGCTTTTTGTAGTCCCCAAAGTGCCGAGATCTTGTCATTTTGAATTAGGGAGGTAGGAAAGAAATTGAGAGGGCCGACGGCCCTTAAGCGAAAGAGGGGAGGGGTTGGGGAAAGGGGTTAATCCACGCCCCCCCCCCCGCCCCCAACCAGCCCCAGAAGAGTTTTGATAATCTCAAAACCAATGGGTGCATTTTGGGTGTATACCAGAGTTGAGCTTCTATTTCAGAAACTTTAATCCAGTCGAGGACTATTTATGAGTTGGGGGAGGGGGGTGGTGGGGGTGGGGAGAAACAGGGCATCTATCAGGGCGCAAATTAGGCATTATGGCACCCAATGCTATACATTATACATAACCCGAATTCATACAGTACTTGCTAAGTATCACACATGTCAGATTATAGTTGATCATCAAAGCATGACTGCTAAAGTACGGATTGAAAGTTACTTACAAGGTGTACGAATGTCTCATGTCTTAAAAAAAAAAGTTAGTGGCATCATCTGTTATGTAATGGAGAGCATGCGTTTTGAGCTAGTTGAAATAAAACTTAAAATATTGATATATATATATATTTATAAAATAGTGCAAGTTTTGAATAATTATTATTAAAGTGAAAGCTTTTGTGTTTTCTTTAGATGCCCTACTTTTGTGACACAGTTTCCTGAATAAAAGAGTTTTAAACAAGAAACTCAACTTATCTTCATTAAGATCCCAAATGTTTTTCTCTTTTTAATAGCGGAATAATAAATAATCAACCCCCAGGTATTTTTCCATTTGTTTTGTTTTTTTCAAGATGAAAATACAGCAGAAAGCGAAAAAAAAAAAAGTAACATTGCCTTTCGATTATCATGCCAATTCTATGTTATGTGCTAGTGTTATTAAAAAAAAACCACCAACATTCTTTTTAAATTGTCAATTCCACCCTAAATTCTATGGATTTGTTAAAAATGGGTTAAAGTATATCGAAGAGGCAATTTAAAATTTTATCTGGAGAATGTTATAGTTATTTGAAATTCCTAAAAACATTTTAATCAACGCAATATAGGGAAATGTATACGTTCTTTTTGTTGGATAAATTCATACATTAATAAATATAGGATTTTTTTTGCAAAAAACTCATGTCTTCTTAATATCTAAGTACTGACTAATCAAAATCCCAGTAATGACTGAACACACCATCACCATCTCAGCACTGACTCATCACACCATCACCATCTCAGCACTGACTCATCACACCATCACCATCTCAGCACTGACTCATCACACCATCGCCATCTCAGCACTGACTCAACACACCATCGCCATCTCAGCACTGACTCAACACACCATCACCATCGCAGCACTGACTCATCACACCATCACCATCTCAGTACTGACTCAACACACTATCACCATCTCATCACTGACTCATCACACCATCACCATCTCAGCACTGACTAATCACACCATCACTATCTCAGCATTGAATCATCACACCATCACCATCTCAGCACTGACTCATCACACCATCACCATCTCAGCACTGACTCATCACACAATCGCCATCTCAGCACTGACTCAACACACCATCGCCATCTCAGCAATGACTCATCACACCATCACCATCTCAGCACTGACTCAACACACTATCACCATCTCAGCACTGATTCATCACACTATCACCATCTCAGTACTGACTCAACACACTATCACCATCTCAGCACTGACTCAACACACTATCACCATCTCAGCACCGACTCAACACACCATCCCCATCTCAGCACTGACTCATCACACCATCGCCATCTCAGCACTGAGTCAACACACCATCACCATCTCAGCACTGACTCATCACACCATCGCCATCTCAGCACTGACTCATCACACCATCACCATCTCAGCACTGACTCATCACACCATCGCCATCTCAGTACTGACTCATCACACCATCACCATCTCAGCACTGACTCATCACACCATCGCCATCTCAGCACTGAGTCAACACACCATCACCATCTCAGCACTGACTCATCACACCATCACCATCTCAGTACTGACTTAACACACTATCACCATCTCAGCTCTGACTCAACACACTATCACCATCTCAGCACCGACTCATCACACCATCACCATCTCAGCACTGACTCATCACACCATCGCCATCTCAGTACTGACTCAACACACCATCCCCATCTCAGCACTGACTCATCACACCATCACCATCTCAGCACTGACTCATCACACCATCGCCATCTCAGCACTGACTCATCACACCATCACCATCTCAGCACTGACTCATCACACCATCACCATCTCAGCACTGACTCAACACACCATCACCATCTCAGCACTGACTCATCACACCATCACCATCTCAGCACTGACTCATCACACCATCACCATCTCAGCACTGACTCATCACACCATCACCATCCCAGCACTGACTCATCACACCATCACCATCCCAGCACTGACTCATCACACCATCTCCATCTCAGCACTGAGTCAACACACCATCACCATCTCAGCACTGACTCATCACACCCTCGCCATCTCAGTACTGACTCATCACACTAGCGCCATCTCAGCACTGACTCATCACACCATCACCATCTCAGCACTGACTCATCACACCATCACCATCTCAGCCCTGACTCATCACACCATCACCATCCCAGCACTGACTCATCACACCATCACCATCCCAGCACTGACTCATCACACTGACAATTTATAGATAAATTAAAGGACTGCTTTGCTATTTCATTCATTGACATTTTATAAATTGTCATAAAAGCAACGAACATTCCGATCACATGCATCATCAACAGTTTCATTACATTCACATAGGTTTTTTTAATGCACCATAATGTCAAAATACGCTTTTCAACATATAGTACAAGCTGTCACGGTACGGTCTCTTGTGACAGAAAACTGAGTGGAACATCACAAATGAGGTTCATAATGGTGACTCACGAATTTCATCAAGCGGGAGTACAACTCGATGAGATAGCAGGTGCTACTTTTAGATTGTCCAATACATTTGTATGTGTTCGTAGTTTTACGAATGGTCCCCACTAGGGCCTAGGCAACAAAATAACAATAGGTGGGTTTCATTCTAAACAACGGGTTGGGCAGCGTGCGGCCTGCTGAAACGTTGAACGCGGCCCGCGAAACCTGCCGAAAAATCTTTCAATGTTTTCGAATTATATAATATTAACAAATAGCGAATGATTATCTGCAACAGCCGATAATCACAATGTTAAATTCTCAAACGATTAATAACAGCCTCAACTTATTTTAAAATGATCCCAATGCTTATTGGCGACCTGGACTCGGAAGGAAGGTTAAAAGAACATCTTCCATGATGTAGCCGATGTGATGTATTTAAGACTAGCATGCTACCAGACCATCTTCCATGATGTAGCCGATGTGATGTATTTAAGACTAGCATGTTACCAGGCCATCTTTATTGATCTAGCCGATGTGGTGTATTTAAGACTAGCATGCTACCAGACCTTCTAAAATGATTTAGCCGATGTAATGTATTTAAGACTAGCATGCTATCAACAATCTTTAATGATTTAGACAATGTGATGTATTTAAGACTAGCATGCTACAAGACCATCTTCAATGATGTACCGATGTGATGTATTTAAGACTAGCATGCTACCAGTCCTTCTAAAATGATTTAGTCGATGTGATCTATTTTAGACTAACATGCTACCAGACCATCTTCAATGATCTAGCCCATGTGATGTATTTAAGACTTGCATGCTACCAGACCTTCTAAAATGATTTAGCCGATGTGATGTATTTAAGACTAGCATGCTACCAGACCTTTTAAAATGATTGAGCCGATGTGATGTATTTAAGACTAGCATGCTACCAACCATATTTAATGATCTAGAAAATGTGATGTATTTAAGACTAGCATGCTACCAGACCATCTTCCATGATGTAGCCGATGTGATGTATTTAAGACTAGCATGCTACCAGACCATCTTCCATGATGTAGTCGATGTGATGTATACAAGACAAGCATGCTACCAGACCATCTTCCATGATGTAGCCGATGTGATGTATTTAAGACTAGCATGCTAGTAGACTTTAGCCTTGATAGGTAATGGAATTAATGTTTGATAGTTAATAGACGACTTAATCATTGATAGGTGATATAATATATGTAATAGACTTATTCCATGATAGGTAATATTCTTATCCTTGATATGTAATAGACTTAATCATTGACAGGTAATATACTTAATTCTTGTTAGGAAATAGACTTAATCCTTGCACAGGAATCGTATATGTAGCTTATTGGAACAATCACGACACTTTATGTCAAGGAATTGTACTTGTAAAGCATCGATAGCACATCAGTGAAAGAAATACATTCGGCAATCAGGTTTGAATTCTATCACATACCGGGTAGCTTTTATATGATGGGCATCCGGAAGTTATTTTTTCGGGTATGCTTTATTTACTGAGAAAAACGGTAGCAATAACGATCTCTGGCAGTACTGCATCTGGCTTGTGCAGTAGCCAAAGACACACAGTCAATTGGGGTTTTCTAGAGGCTTGTCTTGTATACGTCATGTTGTTTAGATGCCTACTTTATATATGATTAGTAGCGTCGCTAGTCGCTAGTATTGAATCCGTATGTCTATGTGAGTCTATTGACTGTCTCCGTGTGTCTATGTGGCGTCTATTAACTGTCTCCGTGTGTCTATGTGGCGTCTATTGACTGTCTCCGTGTGTTTATGTGGCGTCTATTGACTGTCTCCGTGTGTCTATGTGACGTCTATTGACTGCCTCCGTGTGTCTATGTGACGTCTATTGACTGTCTTCTTGATGTCCTTTCAGACTATCCGTAGTCTATATGACGTCTTTTCCCTGACTATGTGACGTTTTTTCACTGCCTATGTGACATCTTTTCACTTTCTATGTTATGTCTCTTCACTGTCAATGTGATGTCTTTTCACTGTCTATGTCAGGACTGTTTACTGTTTTTCTGACGTAAGTTCACTGTCTCCGAGAAGGGTTTTCCCTGATAAAGCTACGTCTTTTTACTGTCTATGTGTGTCTATGTGATGTCTTTTCCTTGTCCACTTTTCTCTGAGTATAATCCAATGGCTGTCAGACCATGAGGGGTTTGCTCCTATCTTTGAAACCACATCACTCGAGAACTTAACTCCGCATGTCTCCAGTTGACTTGTCTAAACGTTGTCCTGGTAATGTAGTGTTACCATGCAGACGATGTCAGAAACTGTTGTCACACAATAAAAAAATCAATACCCCCCACCCCCCAGACTTCGTGAGTGCTGCACATCGAATGACATCATTATATCAAGACTTCACAGACTTGGTAAGTACTGCACATCACATGACATCCTTAAATCAATCCCTCACAGAATTGGTGAGTCCTGCATATCTAATGACATAATGATATCTATATCTCACATACTTTATCATTTGATCACTTTCGGTGCAGCTTCGTATTCTGCCGAAACAGAAAAGTTAACTTTCCGTTTATTTTCGGTTTCGGCCGAACGTGTGTGAGGCAGTAATTGAGGATTTCGGTCTTCTACCACAGTGGTTCCCAAACTTTTAAGTTTGGCGGACCGCTGAACAAGTTTCGAAATTTCACCAGGGACCGGTGCATGATTTATTTTTGTACTTTTATTTCTATTTTACAATAAATATTTATGTTATGGGGACCGGAAGCGTTAGGCATGTGGTGAAGGTCCACGGACCGCCATTTGGGGACCACTGCTCTACCAGATGTCATATTTTCACCCTGTCTGTCGGCCGGCGGTCCGATATTCATTATTGCTCGACGTCTTGCTGCCATCCTATAATACATAACAAATTCTCTGTGAACACTGTTCACTGCTGCATGATGGCTTACTTATATAATATAATCATTATACCAGTACCGGGCAGACAATTCGAGTACTGACCATCCTCCGACATCGTGTATTGATTGAATTCGAAAGCAAAATTTGGTCGACTTTGTGAGTCAGTGGCTTGGCACCAACAGTGTGTTTGCAGAATTCTTTTGTTCAGCCAGACAATGACGTGGCCGGTGCACATTCATCGCCAGTGTACAAGGTCGTTGTGTCACGTATGGTGAGTGCAACCATAGATTCATCCCGCTAGTCTAATTGACATGTTACCACCTAGCACATTAGATCTAATTGACATGCTAAAACCCAACGCATTAGCTCTAATTGACACGTTAAAGCCTAGCACATTAGGTCTAACGAAGACGATTGTCAGCTGGAGGCCGTAGTTTAAACTAAAACCATTAACTAAAACACGCGTACATACTGTAGAGTAATGCGATCTCTGGTCTATATCAGTCCTGTTGGGTGCGATTTTGATCTGCCATTAGTTCTGTTGAAAATAGATACGTCATTCGGGCAAAATTAGTTGTGTTGTATAAATTATTGTGTCATGCCAACCACCTTGCGTTGCAATCAACAGTTGCAAGTTGCAGATACTCTGGTTGCAGATACAAGAGGGAGACCAGGCCGGTCGGTTGGGTTGACTGTGTGATACTCTCCCAAAGTCCACAGGTGAACATTCAGTGAACCAAACAGCTTGAAGTCTACCGCCAACAGTTCATCCATGCAAAGCCTTCCGAGTAGAACTGGACAGAGGAGGAAGAGTTTTTTTTTGTGTGTAGTCAACCATTAAGAGATACAATTTGATGAGTAAACATGACATTGTTGACGACCGTCGCGTAGCGAGCAGAATTTTGAACAAACGTAAACACAATCAGCAAAAACTGAACAAAGGAAAGAGACCTCAAAGACCTTTTACCGTTGAAAGTGGTAGTCTCAACGCGTTGACCCACATTCCGTTAGGTTGACCCACTCTCCTTTAGGTCGATCCACTATCCCTTAGAATGACCTACTCTCACTTAGGTTGACCTACTCTCACTTAGGTTGACCCACTCTCCTTTAGGTCGACCCACTATCCCTTAGAATGACCTACTCTCACTTAGGTTGACCTACTCTCACTTAGGTTGACCTACTCTCACTTAGGTTGATCCAGTCTCCCTTAAGATTAGTTAAACAACTTATTTTATGTGTCATGGCTAAATAGGTGTCAACAGTGACATTAGATATTTTAATAGGTGTCAAAAGTGACATTAGATATTTTAAGAGGTGTAAACAGTGGCATTATATATTTTAATAGGTGTCAAAAGTGACATTAGATATTTTAATAGGTGTCAAAAGTGACATTAGATATTTTAATAGGTGTCAAAAGTGACATTAGATATTTTAAGAGGTGTCAAAAGTGACATTAGATATTTTAAGAGGTGTCAACAGTGGCATTAGATATTTTAAGCGGTGACAACAGTGACATTGTAAATTTTAAAAGATACGTGCGTGTTACGGAGCTGCACATTTCAACAAATGTTCGACTGACTGAAAGCGTGCACAAGAACATTTCTTGGAAGATTTGTTGATCCAATATGATTAGTGTGACATGCTTATGTCAATGTTTGTTGATCCAATATGATTAGTGTGACATGC
Source organism: Lymnaea stagnalis (assembly GCA_964033795.1). Lineage (NCBI taxonomy): Eukaryota > Metazoa > Mollusca > Gastropoda > Lymnaeidae > Lymnaea > Lymnaea stagnalis. The sequence goes on from CAXITT010000562.1 coordinate 476,374, forward strand.
TTATGTCAATGTTTGTTGATCCAATATGATTAGTGTGACATGCTTATGTCAATGTTTGTTGATCCAATATGATTAGTGTGACATGCTTATGTCAATATTGGTTGATCCAATATGATTAGTGTGACATGCTTATGTCAATATTTGTTGATCCAATATGATTAGTGTGACATGCTTATGTCAATATTTGTTGATCCAATATGATTAGTGTGACATGCTTATGTCAATATTTGTTGATCCAATATTATTAGTGTGACATGCTTATGTCAATATTTGTTGATCCAATATGATTAGTGTGACATGCTTATGTCAATATTTGTTGATCCAATATGATTGGTGTGACATGCTTATGTCAATATTTGTTGATCCAATATGATTAGTGTGACATGCTTATGTCAATGTTTGTTGATCCAATATGATTAGTGTGACATGCTTATGTCAATGTTTGTTGATCCAATATGATTAGTGTGACATGCTTATGTCAATGTTTGTTGATCCAATATGATTAGTGTGACATGCTTATGTCAATGTTTGTTGATCCAATATGATTAGTGTGACATGCTTATGTCAATGTTTGTTGATCCAATATGATTAGTGTGACATGCTTATGTCAATGTTTGTTGATCCAATATGATTAGTGTGACATGCTTATGTCAATGTTTGTTGATCCAATATGATTAGTGTGACATGCTTATGTCAATGTTTGTTGATCCAATATGATTAGTGTGACATGCTTATGTCAATGTTTGTTGATCCAATATGATTAGTGTGACATGCTTATGTCAATGTTTGTTGATCCAATATGATTAGTGTGACATGCTTATGTCAATGTTTGTTGATCCAATATGATTAGTGTGACATGCTTATGTCAATGTTTGTTGATCCAATATGATTAGTGTGACATGCTTATGTCAATGTTTGTTGATCCAATATGATTAGTGTGACATGCTTATGTCAATGTTTGTTGATCCAATATGATTAGTGTGACATGCTTATGTCAATGTTTGTTGATCCAATATGATTAGTGTGACATGCTTATGTCAATGTTTGTTGATCCAATATGATTAGTGTGACATGCTTATGTCAATGTTTGTTGATCCAATATGATTAGTGTGACATGCTTATGTCAATATTTGTTGATCCAATATGATTAGTGTGACATGCTTATGTCAATATTTGTTGATCCAATATGATTAGTGTGACATGCTTATGTCAATATTTGTTGATGCAATATTATTAGTGTGACATGCTTATGTCAATATTTGTTGATCCAATATTATTAGTGTGACATGCTTATGTCAATGTATGTTTACCAGACACCAACGTGGCATACTGACTGCTGACGTCAATGTTTCCATGCCGTTTACCACAGTTCTGTGAAGGATAAAATATATTTTATTTGGTTTCGTTTAGTATTTCACCAAGAAGACTGTTGGATTAAGTCAGGCGTACACCAGGGCTTCTCAAACAAACGATTTCACCATGCCATTTACATCAGCCCTCTCTCTCTCTCTCTCTCTCTCTCTCTTCATATCGACCTGAGCTCAATGTTAAGCTCATATTGTTACTGAAACGAGAATTGTTGTCTTTGAGCTTGTGAGACATTAAGAGGCACATTCATTCAGTACCATGGGGTCTGAAACTAAGATGATGAGACACATTCATCCAGTACCTTGGGGTCTAAAACTCAGCTTGTGAGACACAATCCCCCCCCCTCCCCCGTATCATGGGGTCTAAAACTATGCTGCCACTATGGCCCCTCTGATCTAGAGTTAATACTGTCAAATGAACACACACACCGTCAATTACATTTATAGAGCACTGCAACTTAACTACTTCTTTTGATGCAGTAGTCCTTACCCCACCCCCTCACCCCTCCCTTTCTCCCAGGCATTTACGCCAGTGTACAGTTTGGCTAATTTATGTATTCAAATCAAGGGATTAAAATATACCCACCTGCCCCCCCCCCCCCC